>JAIEZT010001215.1:0-37500 GCA_019594935.1 Periophthalmus modestus
TGTTCTGCCATCATGATGAATATCTGGAGAAGATGATAATAAAACTCAGTGGTTGTGGCCTGGGCAGAAGAAGAACCGTCTGTCAGTGAAAGCACCAAGCGCCCCCTGCTGGTGATACCCATTATTGCTCTTAAAACACACCATCCACAATATGATCCAAATACATAGAAACAGTCGTTATATTTAACGTTTTCAGGCTTAGTTAGACTAGATTTAATTTATGGGGTAAACAGAGTTTAGACTTCATCAGAAATCACACTGTGCCACACTTATATCAACTTGATTTGAAATATTGTTATAAAATATAATATTGCAGAATGACTTACAGAAAATTGTAAATGGTCACAGTTGTATTCATTTCTGCTCTTCTTGCCAGAACATTATCTGTTAAAGGAAAAAAGAAACAGTATAATAAGATGTTCTACATTAGACAGTGTCTGTGTAATCCTCAGTCCTCTAGGCCTGATCCAGACTAAAAGCAAAAAGTCAAATCTGTCACCGGACAAAAAGTTGTGAGAGTGAAGACGTTTGGCTGCTCATCCGAGCCGCTTCTTCAGTTCGGGTCAGATTGCTCGTGGACACGGTCTAATTTATCTGAGGGGAGGAGCTAACTGCACTGAAACTGTAAACAGCTCTTATTTACTGTTTCTGTATGTCGACTGTTGAGCTACACTAAGTGTGCAGGTACTAAGGCTCAAGTACACACTACTGCACATAACATGGTGATTATTACTTTGACACATTTACACTGTCACTTCAGAAAGTCTTTGGTGTGACACATAACAACTGTTCTTCCCAGACGTGGTCAGAATGACCCAGCTCCTCGTATGTTCTCCCGTCACGTGTCTTGTGTCTTGTTCTGTCAATAAACACCCTGAAACTTGCCCCGAGTCCCGCATCTTTGGTCCGCCTCACACCCCACAGTACGACAGTTCAAAGTTTGGCCATTTCATATTTAACCATCTATGGAACCTGTACAAGTTCATATTTATATTTTCAGTGTGTGAGGCAGTTAGTGCCACTTTGTTAATGTTACTGATGCCAAGTACAAGTAGTAAATACTTAAATTAGCCTTATAGCTGATGTTGTTATTTATTTAAAAAAAAAAAAAAAAACAGATTTGCTTTACCATCTGCAGATGAACTTCTGGGCTGGTGTCGTCCAAACGCTGCTGAACTTGAGGATGATGAAGTTCAAGTGAGGAACAAAAACAAATGAGCTGCTAGTTTAGCTTCTATTAGCCGTTAGCTATTAGCCGTTAGCTTAGTGTGGAGAACAGAGCTTCTCTCTCGAGGACAAAAGCGAAATGGCGACAATACGAATGTTGTGGATTATGTTGTTATGGTTTGAATGTTGTGCAACCACTGGCAGTGTGGGACAAACACTTGTCCTCTGTCCACATGTTAGACCAGTGTGGGACAAACACTTGTCCTCTGTCCACATGTTAGACCAGTGTGGGACAAACACTTGTCCTCTGTCCACATGTTAGACCAGTGTGGGACAAACACTTGTCCTCTGTCCACACGTTAGACCAGTGTGGGACAAACACTTGTCCTCTGTCCACACGTTAGACCAGTGTGGGACAAACACTTGTCCCTCTGTCCACACGTTAGACCAGTGTGGGACAAACACTTGTCCTCTGTCCACACGTTAGACCAGTGTGGGACAAACACTTTGTCCTCTGTCCACACGTTAGACCAGTGTGGGACAAACACTTGTCCTCTGTCCACATGTTAGACCAGTGTGGGACAAACACTTGTCCTCTGTCCACATGTTAGACCAGTGTGGGACAAACACTTGTCCTCTGTCCACATGTTAGACCAGTGTGGGACAAACACTTCACTGTCCACATGTTAGACCAGTGTGGGACAAACACTTGTCCTCTGTCCACACGTTAGACCAGTGTGGGACAAAACTGTTGTCCTCTGTCCACACGTTAGACCAGTGTGGGACAAAACACTTGTCCTCTGTCCACACGTTAGACCAGTGTGGGACAAACACTTGTCCTCTGTCCACACGTTAGACCAGTGTGGGACAAACACTTGTCCTCTGTCCACACGTTAGACCAGTGTGTGGGACAAACACTTGTCCTCTGTCCCCCACGTTAGACCAGTGTGGGACAAACACTTGTCCTCTGTCCACATGTTAGACCAGTGTGGGACAAACACTTGTCCTCTGTCCACATGTTAGACCAGTGTGGGACAAAAACACTCACTGTCCACATGTTAGACCAGTGTGGGACAAACACTGTCCTCTGTCCACATGTTAGACCAGTGTGTGGGACAAACACTTGTCCTCTGTCCACATGTTAGACCAGTGTGGGACAAACACTTGTCCTCTGTCCACATGTTAGACCAGTGTGGGACAAACACTTGTCCTCTGTCCACATGTTTAGACCAGTGTTACTGTCCACATGTTGACCAGTGTGGGACAAACACTTGTCCTCTGTCCACACATGTTAGACCAGTGTGGGACAAACACTTGTCCTCTGTCCACATGTTAGACCAGTGTGGGACAAACACTTGTCCACTGTCCACATGTTAGACCAGTGTGGGACAAAACTTGTCCTCTGTCCACATGTTAGACCAGTGTGGGACAAACACTTGTCCTCTGTCCACATGTTAGACCAGTGTGGGACAAACACTTGTCCACTGTCCACACATGTTAGACCAGTGTGGGACAAACACTTGTCCACTGTCCCAATGTTAGACCAGTGTGGGACAAACACTGTCCTCTGTCCACATGTTAGACCAGTGTGGGACAAACACTTGTCCTCTGTCCACATGTTAGACCAGTGTGGGACAAAAACACTTGTCCTGTCCACACGTCCACACGTTAGACCAGTGGGACAAACACTTGTCCTCTGTCCACACATGTTAGACCAGTGTGGGACAAACACTTGTCCTCTGTCCACATGTTAGACCAGTGTGGGACAAACACTTGTCCTCTGTCCACATGTTAGACCAGTGTGGGACAAACACTTGTCCTCTGTCCACATGTTAGACCAGTGTGGGACACAAACACTTGTCCTCTGTCCACATGTTAGACCAGTGTGGGACAAACACTTGTCCTCTGTCCACATGTTAGACCAGTGTGGGACAAACACTTTGTCCTCTGTCCACATGTTAGACCAGTGTGGGACAAACACTTGTCCTCTGTCCACATGTTAGACCAGTGTGGGACAAAACACTTCCTGTCCACATGTTAGACCAGTGTGGGACAAAACTTGTCCTCTGTCCACATGTTAGACCAGTGTGGGACAAACACTTCACTGTCCACATGTTAGACCAGTGTGGGACAAAACACTTGTCCTCTGTCCACAGTTAGACCAGTGTGGGACAAACACTTGTCCTCTGTCCACATGTTAGACCAGTGTGGGACAAACACTTGTCCTCTGTCCACATGTTAGACCAGTGTGGGACAAACACTTGTCCTCTGTCCACACGTTAGACCAGTGTGGGACAACACTTGTCCTCTGTCCACACGTTAGACCAGTGTGGGACAAACACTTGTCCTCTGTCCACATGTTAGACCAGTGTGGGACAAACACTTGTCCTCTGTCCACATGTTAGACCAGTGTGGGACAAACACTTGTCCTCTGTCCACATGTTAGACCAGTGTGGGACAAACACTTGTCCTCTGTTCACATGTTAGACCAGTGTGGGACAAACACTTGTCCTCTGTCCACATGTTTAGACCAGTGTGGGACAACACACTTCACTGTCCACATGTTAGACCAGTGTGGGACAAACACTTGTCCTCTGTCCACATGTTAGACCAGTGTGGGACAAACACTTGTCCTCTGTCCACATGTTAGACCAGTGTGGGACAACACTTGTCCTCTGTCCACATGTTAGACCAGTGTGGGACAAACACTTGTCCTCTGTCCCATGTTAGACCAGTGTGGGACAAAACACTTGTCCTCTGTCCACACACCAGTGTGGGACAAACAGTGTGGTCCAAACACTTGTGGGACAAACACTTGTCCTCTGTCCACGTAGACCAGTGTGTGGGACAAACACTTGTCCTCTGTCCACACGTTAGACCAGTGTGGGACAAACACTTGTCCTCTGTCCACATGTTAGACCAGTGTGGGACAAACACTTGTCCTCTGTCCACATGTTAGACCAGTGTGGGACAAACACTTGTCCACTGTCCACATGTTAGACCAGTGTGGGACAAACACTTGTCCTCTGTCCACATGTTAGACCAGTGTGGGACAAACACTTGTCCTCTGTCCACATGTTAGACCAGTGTGGGACAAACACTTGTCCTCTGTCCACATGTTAGACCAGTGTGGGACAAACACTTGTCCTCTGTCCACATGTTAGACCAGTGTGGGTCCTCTGTCCACATGTTAGACCAGTGTGGGACAAACACTTGTCCTCTGTCCACATGTTAGACCAGTGTGGGACAAACACTTGTCCTCTGTCCACATGTTAGACCAGTGTGGGACAAACACTTTGTCCTCTGTCCACACGTTAGACCAGTGTGGGACAAACACTTGTCCTCTCTGTCCACATGTTTAGACCAGTGTGGGACAAACACTTGTCCTCTGTCCACATGTTAGACCATGTGGGACAAACACTTGTCCTCTGTCCACACGTTAGACCAGTGTGGGACAAACACTTGTCCTCTGTCCCACATGTTAGACCAGTGTGGGACAAACACTTGTCCTCTGTCCACATGTTAGACCAGTGTGGGACAAACACTTGTCCTCTGTCCACATGTTAGACCAGTGTGGGACAAACACTTGTCCTCTGTCCACATGTTAGACCAGTGTGGGACAAACACTTGTCCTCACTGTCCACATGTTAGACCAGTGTGGGACAAACACTTGTCCTCTGTCCACATGTTAGACCAGTGTGGGACAAACACTTGTCCTCTGTCCACACGTTAGACCAGTGTGGGACAAAACACTTGTCCTCTGTCCACATGTTAGACCAGTGTGGGACAAAACACTTGTCCTCTGTCCACATGTTAGACCAGTGTGGGACAAACACTTGTCCTCTGTCCACACGTTAGACCAGTGTGGGACAAACACTTGTCCTCTGTCCACATGTTAGACCCAGTGTGGGACAAACACTTGTCCTCTGTCCACATGTTAGACCAGTGTGGGACAAACACTTGTCCTCTGTCCACATGTTAGACCAGTGGTGGGACAAACACTTGTCCTCTGTCCACATGTTAGACCAGTGTGGACAAACACTTGTCCTCTGTCCACATGTTAGACCAGTGTGGGACAAACACTTCACTTCCACATGTTAGACCAGTGTGGGACAAACAACTTGTCCTCTGTCCATGTTAGACCAGTGTGGGACAAACACTTGTCCTCTGTCCACATGTTAGACCAGTGTGGGACAAACACTTGTCCTCTGTCCACATGTTAGACCAGTGTGGGACAAACACTTGTCCTCTGTCCACACGTTAGACCAGTGTGGGACAAACACTTGTCCTCTGTCCACACGTTAGACCAGTGTGGGACAAACACTTGTCCTCTGTCCACACGTTAGACCAGTGTGGGACAAACACTTGTCCTCTGTCCACACGTTAGACCAGTGTGGGACAAACACTTGTCCTCTGTCCACAGTAGACCAGTGTGGGACAAAACACTTGTCCTCTGTCCACCGTTAGACCAGTGTGGGACAAACACTTGTGTCCTCTGTCCACATGTTAGACCAGTGTGGGACAAACACTTGTCCTCTGTCCACATGTTAGACCAGTGTGGGACAAACACTGTCCTCTGTCCACATGTTAGACCAGTGTGGGACAAAACACTTGTCCTCTGTCCACACACATGTTAGACCAGTGTGGGACAAACACTTGTCCTCTGTCCACATGTTAGACCAGTGTGGGACAAACCCTTGTCCTCTGTCCACACGTTAGACAGTGTGGGACAAACACTTGTCCTCTGTCCACACGTTAGACCAGTGTGGGACAAACACTTGTCCTCTGTCCACACGTTAGACCAGTGTGGGACAAACACTTGTGTCCTCTGTCCTCTGTAGACCAGTGTGGGACAAACACTTGTCCGTGCCCAGTGTTAGACCAGTGTGGGACAAACACACTTGTCCTCTGTCCCACGTTAGACCAGTGTGGGGACAAACACTTGTCCTCTGTCCACATGTTAGACCAGTGTGGGACAAACACTTTCACTGTCCACATGTTAGACCAGTGTGGGACAAACACTTGTCCTCTGTCCACATGTTAGACCAGTGTGGGACAAACACTTGTGTCCTCTGTCCACATGTTAGACCAGTGTGGGACAAACACTTGTCCTCTGTCCACATGTTAGACCAGTGTGGGACAAACACTTGTCCTCTGTCCACACGTTAGACCAGTGTGGGACAAACACTTGTCCTCTGTCCACACGTTAGACAGTGTGTGGGACAAACACTTGTCCTCTGTCCCACACGTTAGACCAGTGTGGGACAAACACTTGTCCTCTGTCCACATGTTAGACCAGTGTGGGACAAACACTTGTCCTCTGTCCACATGTTAGACCAGTGTGGGACAAACACTTGTCCTCTGTCCACATGTTAGACCAGTGTGGGACAAACACTTGTCCTCTGTCCACATGTTAGACCAGTGTGGGACAAACACTTGTCCTCTGTCCACATGTTAGACCAGTGTGGGACAAACACTTGTCCTCTGTCCACATGTTAGACCAGTGTGGGACAAACACTTGTCCTCTGTCCACATGTTAGACCAGTGTGGGACAAACACTTGTCCTCTGTCCACACGTTAGACCAGTGTGGGACAAACACTTGTCCTCTGTCCACACGTTAGACCAGTGTGGGACAAACACTTGTCCTCTGTCCACACGTTAGACCAGTGTGGGACAAACACTTGTCCTCTGTCCACACGTTAGACCAGTGTGGGACAAACACTTGTCCTCTGTCCACACGTTAGACCAGTGTGGGACAAACACTTGTCCTCTGTCCACATGTTAGACCAGTGTGGGACACAACACTTGTCCTCTGTCCACACGTTAGACCAGTGTGGGACAAACACTTCCTCTGTCCACATGTTAGACCAGTGTTGGGACAAACACTTGTTCCTCTGTCCACATGTTTAGACCAGTGTGGGACAAACAACACTTGTCCTCTGTCCACATGTTAGACCAGTGTGGGACAAACACTTGTCCTCTGTCCACATGTTAGACCAGTGTGGGACAAACACTTGTCCTCTGTCCACATGTTAGACCAGTGTGGGACAAACACTTGTCCTCTGTCCACATGTTAGACCAGTGTGGGACAAACACTTGTCCTCTGTCCACATGTTAGACCAGTGTGGGACAAACACTTGTCCTCTGTCCACACGTTAGACCAGTGTGGGACAAACACTTCAACACTGTTAGACCAGTGTGGGGACAAACACTTGTCCTCTGTCCACACGTTAGACCAGTGTGGGACAAACACTTGTCCTCTGTCCACACGTTAGACCAGTGTGGGACAAACACTTGTCCTCTGTCCACACGTTAGACCAGTGTGGGACAAACACTTGTCCTCTGTCCACATGTTTAGACCAGTGTGGGACAAAACTTTCCTCCTGTCCACACGTTAGACCAGTGTGGGACAAACACTTGTCCTCTGTCCACACATGTTAGACCAGTGTGGGACAAACACTTGTCCTCTGTCCACATGTTAGACCAGTGTGGGACAAACACTTGTCCTCTGTCCACATGTTAGACCAGTGTGGGGACAAACACTTGTCCTCTGTCCACATGTTAGTAGACCAGTTGTGGGACAAAACACTTCACTGTCCACATGTTAGACCAGTGTGGGACAAACACTTGTCCTCTGTCCACATGTTAGACCAGTGTGGGACAAACACTTGTCCTCTGTCCACATGTTAGAACCAGTGTGGGACAAACACTTGTCCTCTGTCCACACGTTAGACCAGTGTGGGACAAACACTTGTCCTCTGTCCACACGTTAGACCAGTGTGGGACAAACACTTGTCCTCTGTCCACACGTTAGACCAGTGTGGGACAAACACTTGTCCTCTGTCCACACGTTAGACCAGTGTGGGACAAACACTTGTCCCTCTGTCCACATGTTAGACCAGTGTGGGACAAACACTTGTCCTCTGTCCACATGTTAGACCAGTGTGGGACAAACACTTGTCCTCTGTCCACATGTTAGACCAGTGTGGGACAAACACTTGTCCACATGTTGTAGACCAGTGTGGGACAAACACTTGTCCTCTGTCCACATGTTAGACCAGTGTGGGACAACACTTGTCCTCTGTCCACATGTTAGACCAGTGTGGGACAAACACTTGTCCTCTGTCCACATGTTAGACCAGTGTGGGACAAACACTTGTCCTCTGTCCACATGTTAGACCAGTGTGGGACAAACACTTGTCCTCTGTCCACATGTTAGACCAGTGTGGGACAAACACTTGTCCTCTGTCCACATGTTAGACCAGTGTGGGACAAACACTTGTCCTCTGTCCACACGTTAGACCAGTGTGGGACAAACACTTGTCCTCTGTCCACATGTTAGACCAGTGTGGGACAAACACTTGTCCTCTGTCCACATGTTAGACCAGTGTGGGACAAAAACACTTGTCCTCTGTCCACATGTTAGACCAGTGTGGACAAACACTTTGTCCTCTGTCCACATGTTAGACCAGTGTGGGACAAAACACTTGTCCTCTGTCCACATGTTAGACCAGTGTGGGACAAACACTTGTCCTCTGTCCACATGTAGACCAGTGTGGGACAAACACTTGTCCTCTGTCCACATGTTAGACCAGTGTGGGACAAACACTTGTCCTCTGTCCACATGTTAGACCAGTGTGGGACAAACACTTGGTCCTGTCCACATGTTAGACCAGTGTGGGACAAACACTTGTCCTCTGTCCACATGTTAGACCAGTGTGGGACAAACACTTGTCCTCTGTCCACATGTTAGACCAGTGTGGGACAAACACTTGTCCTCTGTCCACATGTTAGACCAGTGTGGGACAAAACACTTGTCCTCTGTCCACATGTTAGACCAGTGTGGACAAACACTTGTCCTCTGTCCACATGTTAGACCAGTGTGGGACAAACACTTGTCCTCTGTCCACATGTTAGACCAGTGTGGGACAAACACTTGTCCTCTGTCCACATGTTAGACCAGTGTGGGACAAACACTTGTCCTCTGTCCACATGTTAGACCAGTGTGGACAAACACTTGTCCCTTAGACCTGTCAAACACTTGTTAGACCAGTGTGGGACAAACACTTGTCCTCTGTCCACATGTTAGACCAGTGTGGGACAAACACTTGTCCTCTGTCCACATGTTAGACCAGTGTGGGACAAACACTTGTCCTCTGTCCACATGTTAGACCAGTAGACCAGTGTGGGACAAACACTTGTCCTCTGTCCACATGTTAGACCAGTGTGGGACAAACACTTGTCCTCTGTCCACATGTTAGACCAGTGTGGGACAAACACTTGTCCTCTGTCCACACGTTTAGACCAGTGTGGGACAAACACACTTGTCACTGTCCACATGTTAGACCAGTGTGGGACAAACACTTGTCCTCTGTCCACATGTTAGACCAGTGTGGGACAAACACTGTCACTGTCCACATGTTAGACCAGTGTGGGACAAACACTTGTCCTCTGTCCACATGTTAGACCAGTGTGGGACAAACACTTGTCCTCTGTCCACATGTTAGACCAGTGTGGGACAAACACTTGTCCTCTGTCCACATGTTAGACCAGTGTGTGGACAAACACTTGTCCTCTGTCCACATGTTAGACCAGTGTGGGACAAACACTTGTCCTCTGTCCACATGTTAGACCAGTGTGGGACAAACACTTCACTGTCCACATGTTAGACCAGTGTGGGACAAACACTTGTCCTCTGTCACATGTTAGACCAGTGTGGGACACAACACTTGTCCTCTGTCCACATGTTAGACCAGTGTGGGACAAACACTTGTCCACTGTCCACATGTTAGACCAGTGTGGGACAAACACTTGTCCTCTGTCCCACATGTTAGACCAGTGTGGGACAAACACTTGTCCTCTGTCCACATGTTAGACCAGTGTGGGACAAACACTTCACTGTCCCACATGTTAGACCAGTGTGGGACAAACACTTGTCCTCTGTCCACATGTGAGACCAGTGTGGGACAAACACTTCACTGTCCACATGTTAGACCAGTGTGGGACAAACACTTGTCCTCTGTCCACATGTTAGACCAGTGTGGGACAAAACACGTTTAGACCAGTGTGGGACAAACACTTCACTGTCCACATGTTAGACCAGTGTGGGACAAACACTTGTCCTCTGTCCACATGTTAGACCAGTGTGGGACAAACACTTCACTGTCCACATGTTAGACCAGTGTGGGACAAACACTTGTCCTCTGTCCACATGTTAGACCAGTGTGGGACAAACACTTGTCCTCTGTCCACATGTTAGACCAGTGTGGGACAAACACTTGTCCTCTGTCCACATGTGAGCACAGTGTGGGACAAACACTTCACTGTCCACATGTTAGACCAGTGTGGGACAAACACTTGTCCTCTGTCCACATGTTAGACCAGTGTGGGACAAACACTTGTCCTCTGTCCACACGTTAGACCAGTGTGGGACAAACACTTCACTGTCCACATGTTAGACCAGTGTGGGACAAACACTTGTCCTCTGTCCACATGTGAGACAGTGTGGGACAAACACTTCACTGTCCACATGTTAGACCAGTGTGGGACAAACACTTGTCCTCTGTCCCATGTTAGACCAGTGTGGGACAAACACTTGTCCTCTGTCCACACGTTAGACCAGTGTGGGACAAACACTTCACTGTCCACACATGTTAGACCAGTGTGGGACAAACACTTGTCCTCTGTCCACATGTTAGACCAGTGTGGGACAAACACTTCACTGTCCACATGTTAGACCAGTGTGGGACAAACACTTGTACTCTGTCCACATGTTAGACCAGTGTGGGACAAACACTTGTCCTCTGTCCACATGTTAGACCAGTGTGGGACAAACACTTCACTGTCCACATGTTAGACCAGTGTGGGACAAACACTTGTCCTCTGTCCACATGTTAGACCAGTGTGGGACAAACACTTGTCCTCTGTCCACATGTTAGACCAGTGTGGGACAAACACTTGTCCTCTGTCCACATGTTAGACCAGTGTGGGACAAACACTTCACTGTCCACATGTTAGACCAGTGTGGGACAAACACTTGTCCTCTGTCCACATGTTAGACCAGTGTGGGACAAACACTTCACTGTCCACATGTTAGACCAGTGTGGGACAAACACTTGTCCTCTGTCCACATGTTAGACCAGTGTGGGACAAACACTTCACTGTCCACATGTTTTTGCTGCAGATAAAAGTATTTGAATGATCATAAACTCATGATGAACCTATAGAACCTATAGAAGTATATATTTATATTTTCCATTCATATTTCTATTTTATATTTCTATTTTCAATGTGTTACACAGTTAGTGCTACTTTGTTAATAAAAGCTTCAACAAGGAAAACATTTCTGCTCAACCTTTTCTCGTGAAAAGTTAGAAAACAAAAAAAAACGCAATGACGGAAAAGCCTGAAGTTCAAACCTGCGCCGCCCTGTGGAGCGAACCAAGAGGAGGGACGACGAGTTTTACCAATGTTTGTATCACAATATAATAAAACACGTAGCTGTACTTGTCCCTGTCTGGTTAGTTTACACTCACCATGCAAATGAAATATGGCATTTTCAGTAATGATCAACATATTAAAGACCAGCCACGTGTTTATGCTCCCGTCACCCCCGTCAGTGAAGTGGTTTCTTCCACAGTAGAGGCGCCAACATTGGCCGCTAAGCTAAGCTAAGCTAGGCTAAGCTAAGCTAAACGTCTTTTTTCTCCGCAGTGGGCCAGTAGCAGCCGTTATATTTTGAATAAGAAATACTTCTGGTGATAAAAATATTCTCTATATCCAGTGTAGGTATTTGTAGTGTCTTCATGAACAAAGAGGGGACTGGAGGACATGGATCATACAACAGTGGCAGTGTTAAAAGGTAACTTAAATTTAGCTTCTGTCATTATAGCAGCAAGCTAACAGTAGCTGCGGTTAGCTCTGATATGACCATAGTAATATTAACTTAACACATATAATTAACATGGCTTTTCAAAGCTTCACCGTTCAAGTCCTAAAGCTTCTGATTCTGACATTTTCATGCTGGCTCGAAGTTAGCAGTCTGCTAACGGGGCCATGTTTGACCATTAAGCCCGTTTTAATAACACATTCATTTCATTGATATTTATTTTTTTCTTACACATGTTATTTGGTTTACTGTGTTTAGATTTCATGTCATGTTTGTGCTGGCGTGACAACACATATTTTGCAAAGTCTCACTCAGGAGGATCTGCGGGACCTGTTCCCCGGGACAGAACACTTTTTAAGGAGAAAAAAGATTTGGAGAATAGTTCGTGGAGAGAATGAGATGAGCAGCATAAACTATTTAATGATGTTAAACAATGCATGTATTTAACTGGATATTTGTGTATGAACTTGCGAAACAGGCTCAGAGTCAGAAATCAGAGAGTCTGGCAAAAGACCTGTCCCCTCCATCAGCCAGCTCGTCTACACCAGCACCAGCAACCTGCAGCACCTGCGACATGCAAGAAGTGATTTTTGTGAAAAACAGCCCACTGGACAAGGAGAGTACATGATGCCAAAGGACCTGCGCTGCATAATTGCCATTAAAAGGGCTAATGGAGATGATTATAAGTATCCATGCTCTCTTCAATTAACAGCCATAACCAAACGCCTCACAGAATACTACCCAACACTACGAAACAAATCCTCCCCCAGTACACCTGAGTGGGTAAGTCACACTTTTATATAGATGTTCCTTTTAAAGTCTCTGTAATTATGTATTTTTGTTTGTTTTAGGAATTAGTGAAGAAACTGTTACTGAAAAGAGTCTAGAATGTGACTGCTCCATTAAAAAAAGCAAGATTCTACGTGTCGGTTTCTGTTGCATGAAGAACAGGCGCAGAGGCTCAGGGATCGTTCTGTTGATCTTTATTGTCGGTTACAGCAAAACAGTCGGGTCTGACAGAGTTTCGTAGAGTCTCACAATCCCATAGCGTCTCACAATCCCATAGAGTCTCACAATCTGGTGGAGTCTGACATACGCCATCAAGAAAAAGACCACGAAGCCTCAACTTTGAGAGCAGCAATGAGGATGCAGCTTCATCCCCTGCTTCAGTTGCATGAGCTTCCACATCAGTTGCCTCCTCTTCCTCGTCTACTATCATGATTGAGAAGTCAACTTCATCAACTAGCACTGCCTCAAAGCCAGATCACACAAATGGTATGTTCAGTTTAGTGCTATATTAAAGTAAAGTAAAATGGGTTTGTTTAAATTTGTTGCGTTGGTCATTTTTTATTCAAATACAAATGATATATTATTGATTAATTTATGATTTTTTTCTCTTCTCAGAAAGCCCACAGCATTATAAAACTCTTCAGGATATGTACAAAACCAAGAACAAACCCAACAAGGAAAATGTATCTCAGCTACTGGATCTCGAATTCCAAGCAAGTCGAGATTTTATTGACTCTGACACAGTGAAGGAGCAGGACGGGCCAGTGAAAATACAGAATACTTATCCTTGCTTTAAAGAACTAGGCCATGTAAGTGTGATGTATGTTAACTTTACAATATTTCTTCATGTTAACACCATGTATGACAAATAATATTCTTTCTTTTTTCTTCTTATTAGATCCAGCGAATCCTCGATAGAGAGAACCCCTTCTTCATAATGGAACTGAAGAAACTTTGGCTGCGTTTCTTCAGCCAAGCACAGTTTTATGGTGTCTTCAGAAAAATTACAGGACCTCCTGTGCAAGACCGAGGTAAGAGTGTTTTACTTATTAAAATTCAAGTGTTATTTATGTAACAGTGAGGAATTGGATTGCCGTCGTGAAAGCTCTGCCTCAGAAGTCGCCCTGCCAAAGAACACGGCACATCCACGTGAAGCTTTGATACATGTCCTGAAGGTAAGATATTTGCTTATTTCTTGCTAATGCTTTTAAAATAAATATTGTTTTTTTTCTGTGTTTGCTTTGGTCAGACCCCACCCGTTACCTTC
The DNA here is from genome assembly GCA_019594935.1 of Periophthalmus modestus. Classification (NCBI taxonomy): domain Eukaryota; kingdom Metazoa; phylum Chordata; class Actinopteri; order Gobiiformes; family Gobiidae; genus Periophthalmus; species Periophthalmus modestus. The sequence continues at coordinate 14,113 of JAIEZT010001215.1, forward strand.
AGTCGAGACTCATCAGCCGTGTCGTGATCGTACGTGAAACCAACTACGTCCTTGCCATCGGAACTTTGTCACCCCTGACTTTCCCAAAAGACAGCGTGGTGTATCTCCTCGGCTGCTGTCACACCTTTCACCTCACGTGTCCCAAGTGCATCGCCACAGTCCTGTCTGTGCTCCACACAGAGGTATTATTGGACACTGTCCATGAGGAGGACATGACAAGTTCTTACAAAAAAGCCATGGCTGAATGGAAAAGGTTTAACAATTAAGTCGAAGTGGTAGAAGAAACAGGGCTGGGTGACATCTTTTTCTATAGGTTTTCAGCTTGGAAAGTTTGTGACATGGTTCATCACTTGCATTAACACAGTCCCTCTCAAATAGTGGGCTTTTCTTCTGCCATACTAGAATAAAGTGTAATTGCACATCCACTACAGTTGGTGGCAGTGAAGGCGTCGTAGTGAAGGCGTCGTAGAAAAAGGCATCAAATTAAGACCTGGATTTGGGAGAGCATTTGGAAGACTGGGACTCTTGACGTGACCCTGGTCTGTGTGGACTGGATCGGGTCACACTGTTTTTGAAGAAACAGTGTCCGAAAATCTTGAACCGTATAGTTTTTTTTATTAGGGATTGGGCCTCAGAAATCACTCTCTGTTTTATTTTGCCTGAACAGTTAGAAGTTCAGTTAAATGTAAAATGGTTTTAAATGGGACCTGGGTGTTCAGACCAACAGGGGAGAGACTTCATATGCAACGAGCCCCGGCCTGTGGGATCATGAAAACCACCCATTATTTATCATTTTCTGTTTAAATTCACACATTTAAAATAGCGAGACACTTACCAAACATTTATCTAGTTTTCTTCTTTATGATGCCACAGTGTCAGCTCTTACTGAAAGTGTTTTTTTTGTTTGTAGGACACACCAGACGCGGGTCCACAAGGGGCAAAAAGGGGCATCACCAACCTCAGTTAAAAATGTTTGCACCTTATTTCACACGCATAAAATAAAGTCATTTAATGGAAGCGTTTGCACCATAGACTGTAAATATAGAGCCTTATAGACCCGATGTAGACCCTCTGAAACTCGAGCGCACCTCAGTCAGTTTGGTCTGCACCAGATCTGAAACACACAGACACAGGTAAGTGCTCCTAATCCTGTGGTGATAATGGCAGTATATGGTTTTAATAGGACATGAAAATGCTTTGTTTGTACTTTTTCAAGTTATGTTACGGCTTAACTAATAAAAGACAGATTTATGACCTGACAGTAAAGATCTGACCTGCATTCATCACAACAGCTTTGAACAGAGGAATAAACCACTGCTCTTTTTTTCGATTTGGTTTGGTCAAGTGACTCCTTGTTTTCAAAAAAGTTTGAAATGTGACTCTGGTGCGACCCGTAGAGGACTAAAGTGAAATAAGGGAGCAATTCATGTGTTTGGCTTTGAGTAATTAAACACGTGACAACATGAAAGGTTCAAATGTTTGTAAAAATGTTTTATTTGTACTTTTTCATGTTACGGCTATAATACAATAGTTATGACTTGGTGGAGTTACGGTTCAGAAGCAGAAGAGGGCGCTCCTGAGAGGATAACCGCGCTTTGTCTTCACTTCCGGGTCATGAACACATTCTACTTCCGGCGTGCCCTGGTCTTGTTTTTTCTGCGGATCGCACGGTTCGGTTTTATAAAAGGATCTGCTTTTTCAATCATCTTGGAGTTAACATCGGAACATTCAGCGGCAGGATGTCAGAGGTCAGGACAGTTTCACTTTCACCGTGTTCACTCAGTGTTTGTGTCGCAGGTGCTAGGCTAAGCATGCTAGGCTAACCATGTTCGTTTTGTGTATGTATGAATGAATGAAGGACTTTATACAGTTTATGGGACGATACAACCCAAACCCCGGTGGTACTGGGCTGTGATCATTTGACTTTATGTATCTGTATAACTCTTATGTATAAACTCTCTGTTGTGTGCTCATGTGGAGGTGTATGTCTGTATAACTCTGTTGTGTGCTCATGTGGAGGTGTATGTCTGTATAACTCTCTGTTGTGTGCTCATGTGGAGGTATATGTCTGTATAACTCTGTTGTGTGCTCATGTGGAGGTGTATGTCTGTATAACTCTCTGTTGTGTGCTCATGTGGAGGTGTATGTCTGTATAACTCTGTTGTGTGCTCATGTGGAGGTGTATGTCTGTATAACTCTGTTGTGTTCTCATGTGGAGGTGTATATCTGTATAACTCTGTTGTGTGCTCATGTGGAGGTGTATGTCTGTATAACTCTGTTGTGTGCTCATGTGGAGGTGTATATCTGTATAACTCTGTTGTGTGCTCATGTGGAGGTGTATGTCTGTATAACTCTGTTGTGTGCTCATGTGGAGGTGTATATCTGTATAACTCTATTGTGTGCTCATGTGGAGGTGTATGTCTGTATAACTCTGTTGTGTGCTCATGTGGAGGTGTATGTCTGTATAACTCTGTTGTGTGCTCATGTGGAGGTGTATATCTGTATAACTCTGTTGTGTGCTCATGTGGAGGTGTATCTGTATAACTCTATTGTGTGCTCATGTGGAGGTGTATGTCTGTATAACTCTGTGTGTGCTCATGTGGAGGTGTATGTCTGTATAACTCTGTTGTGTGCTCATGTGGAGGTGTATGTCTGTATAACTCTGTTGTGTGCTCATGTGGAGGTGTATGTCTGTATAACTCTGTTGTGTGCTCATGTGGAGGTGTATATCTGTATAACTCTGTTGTGTGCTCATGTGGAGGTGTATATCTGTATAACTCTCTGTTGTGTGCTCATGTGGAGGTGTATGTCTGTATAACTCTGTTTGTGTGCTCATGTGGAGGTGTATATCTGTATAACTCTCTGTTGTGTGCTCATGTGGAGGTATGTATATCTCATGTGGAGGTGTATAACTCTGTTGTGTGCTCATGTGGAGGTGTATATCTGTATAACTCTGTTGTGTGCTCATGTGGAGGTGTATATCTGTATAACTCTCTGTTGTGTGCTCATGTGGAGGTGTATGTCTGTATAACTCTGTTGTGTGCTCATGTGGAGGTGTATATCTGTATAACTCTGTTGTGTGCTCATGTGGAGGTGTATATCTGTATAACTCTGTTGTGTGCTCATGTGGATGTATCTGTATAACTCTGTTGTGTGCTCATGTGGACGTGTATATCTGTATAACTCTATTGTGTGCTCATGTGGAGGTGTATGTCTGTATAACTCTACCTGTACTAATCATCATGACTGTTTCTTCTCCACAGGACGTGCAGAAACATTCTGTCCACACACTGGTCTTCAGGTCTCTGAAAAGAACCCACGACATGTTTGTGGCTGACCAGGCTAAGCCTGTGGCCATAGATGAAGAAAGGTAATACTCTGTTGAACATCGTGTCTTAACTGGGCTCGATCTGCTCTGTCTGAGGAACAGGGATGGTGCAGTAGTTACCAGTATGAGGCGTATGTGATTATACAGGGAAACCTGGAAAATAATTGACCTGTTTTCCAAATACGGAAATGTCCTGGAATATGCATATTTAGTCCTTATAAATTTCTCCTCCCTTTGCTTTGCTGTTTAAATGAATAGAGACTTTTGCTGCCTTCTATTGGAGCATTCAAATATATACTTTTATAACTCTAAAATCCACCAAAATGCAGGAAGTTACTCTTCCTTTTACCTGTTTGATGGGGCCTCGGTGGGTTCACATGTGTTCTGTCTAATTTGAGTTTCACCTGAAAATATTTGTGTTCATCTAAATAATAAAATATAGTGGGTTTGGAAAATGATTTCAAGCAAAGTGTGGGAACCCTGACTAGTTATTAATATAAATAGTTTAACCCAACCCGGAGGTACTGTTATGTCCTCTCTGTTGATGTGAGGTTAAAGGATCCTCCAATTTTTACTTCTATAATTTTTTTTCTTTTTGACTTCTAACAACTCTTTAATAAAAAAAAGGTTAAAAAAAACTAGGTTAGAAAAGCATTTGTGAATCCTTAAAACCTATTTATGTGAGTAGTGCGTTCATCAAACCTTCTCCCTCTTTCTATGTTTTTATTTTTGGGGAAGTATCAGTTCTCTCACGTTCATCTCTCTTCATGCTTTGTGTTTAGCTTCATTTGGTTTGTCAGGCGTAAACTTCAAAATGTCCAGATTTCATGAAGTGTTGTTGTTCTTCTCTCCTCCAGTCACAAAATCAAGTTGGCCGTCAAGTTGAAGGCGGACTACGGCCCCGTTTTACACATGCCCGCTTTGAAGGAGAACAAGGAGCGGGTCCATCAGATGTCTGGAGCAGTCGCTTCTGCTCAGGGATATGCACAGCCAGGTACAAACACTAAAGGATTCTTCAGCAGTCACTCAAATTTAAAAAACACAAAATAAACACTACAGTCACACGGCAAGTCAGTCACTCATTCAGTAAGTTTACTACAGCTACATTTTAGACGCTATAAAGACATCCAAGATCCAAGATATGTAGAAGTTATGCACAATTTAAATCAATAAATATGTCACTTCACACTGTCTCATTCACACTGTCAATACGCTACACTGTCTCACTCTCACACTGTCTCGCTCTCACACACTGTCTCACTCTCACACTGTCTCGCTCTCACACTGTCACTCTCACACTGTCTCGCTCTCACACTGTCTCGCTCTCACACTGTCTCACTCTCACACTGTCTCACTCTCACACTGTCTCACTCTCACACTGTCTCACTCTCACACTGTCTCACTCTCACACTGTCTCACTCTCACACTGTCTCGCTCTCACACTGTCTCACTCTCACTGTCTCACACTCTCACACTGTCTCGCTCTCACACTGTCTCACTCTCACACTGTCTCACACTCTCACTCTCACACTGTCTCGCTCTCACACTGTCTCACTCTCACACTGTCTCACTCTCACACTGTCTCGCTCTCACACTGTCTCGCTCTCACACTGTCTCACTCTCACACTGTCTCACACTCTCACTCTCACACTGTCTCGCTCTCACACTGTCTCACTCTCTCACACTGTCTCACTCTCACACTGTCTCGCTCTCACACTGTCTCACTCTCACACTGTCTCGCTCTCACACTGTCTCACTCTCACACTGTCTCGCTCTCACACTGTCTCACTCTCACACTGTTTCACTCTCACACTGTCTCACTCTCACACTGTCTCACTCTCACACTGTCTCACTCTCACACTGTCTCACTCTCACACTGTCTCACTCTCACACTGTCTCGCTCTCACACTGTCTCGCTCTCACACTGTCTCGCTCTCACACTGTCTCGCTCTCACACTGTCTCACTCTCACACTCTCACTCTCACTGTCTCTCACTCTCTCACTCTCACACTGTCTCGCTCCTCACTGTCTCACTCTCACACTCTCACACTGTCTCGCTCGCTCACACTGTCTCGCTCTCACACTGTCTGCTCTCACTGTCTCACACTGTCTCACTCTCACACTGTCTCACTCTCACTGTCTCACTCTCACACTGTCACTCTCACACTGTCTCACTCTCACACTGTCTCACTCTCACACTGTCTCACTCTCACACTGTCTCACTCTCACACTGTCTCACTCTCACAGGGTGTCATTCTCTCACAGTGTCGCTCTCGGGTGTAGTAGAGAGACAGAACATGCAGCTTTTCAGGTGTGTTTTTGAGTTGAATTCTTTCACTTGTGTTTTAGGTGAAGAAGCAGAGTACCTCATCACGGGGACACACGCGTACCCGTCTGGACCAGGCAAGTTTTCTTTTCATATTTAATAAGACCGTAAGTTGTCGTCTTAAAATGGCTAGTTTTCTTGAGTCTTCGTCATAAGAAAAACATTTAGTATAAAAAGAAAATGTAAATTAGATATTTGTTTATTCATTTTTATTTCTACAGTCAGAGCCCAAAGAGAGCACCAGACTCTTTGTTTGAAAAAAACAAGGGACATTCCAGCGTAGGGCCATTTAAAATATTAGTGATTATAAATGTTCATCGCCACATTATTAAAGTGCTGCAGTGGAACCAGTGCATTTGCAAACATCTACTGCACAGTGCAGAGCTCTGTATTGTATAAAGATGTTTAGATTTTAAAAGTTATTTCAAGATGTAACGAGTCATGTTTAGTTTTCACCTTAGGCCAAACTGCAGTTCCATTTGTGCTTCTAGTGTGCGCTTATTTTGAACCATCTTTACACCAGAACACGACAGAGGCTCCCGCCCTGCTCCCTGTGTTGATTTGTGCAGAGGCTCGTCTCTCTCCCTGTGTTGATTTGTGCAGAGGCTCGTCTCTCTCCCTGTGTTGATTTGTGCAGAGGCTCGTCACTCTCCCTGTGTTGATTTGTGATGTTGTTTTAAACAGGTGTGGCCTTGACCGCAGAGACGAAGCTGCACAGAAACCCCAGTGAGGCAGGTGTCCAGACTGTGGCCCTGGCTCTGCCTCCTTCACAAGCCAGGTACAGTTTTTATACCACGTCACACTGCAGGGGTCAGTTACATTTTCCAGGAGGCCAGATGACAAAACTGCCCCTCAGTTTTATCTTTTATGCCAAATTATCCACAAACTTTCAAGTGGTACAACAAAAATCATAACAGTATAACTCTGGTTTCAGGCCGTCACTGTAGTCTTTTGACAGACTATAGGATTAGACCAGGTTTAAACCAAGACCAGGACTAAATTGGGACTATCAGGTCCTAATTTAGTCCTGGCCTTGGTGTCCCACCCCACCTCACAGGAGTGTGTGTATTACACATGTGTGTATTACACAGGTGTGGCTTTGGCCCACTTCTACAGTTGGAGATGCCACAAAGTAAATAAATCATCAGCACATGGGCCGTGGGCCGGACCATGTTGCTGTGGTATATTGTCAAACTGCAACAATGGTCCAGTTACTATGGTAAAAATCCAAAGTACAGCACTACTGTGGTGCCCCTTTAGTTCTATAACATGTGAAAGCTCCATGTGTTTGAGTGAATAGTGTTTTGAATCCTTCAAAGTAGATGACGTGTTTACTGAACCTTTGACCAGTTTGTAGAGTGTTGAGTTTTTAATCCTACATGTTTCCTCTGTTTAAAGACAAGAGGCCAGTCGCACCGCAGCCAGTGTGGCAGAGATCCACCGGCATTATGGAGGGGAGCGCTCGCACGCTGGCACTGTGGTAAGTCACACTTTATATCAGCATGAGCAGCAGAAATGTGCCTACCCCAGATAATGTTTTTGTTTGCCCTTTCATAGGCTCTGTTAGAGGGAGGTGGAACTAGAAATTCCCTGGTGAGAAGAGCTCCAACTATGCCCAAACCACAGTGGCACCCGCCGTGGAAACTGTTCAGGGTGTGTAGTGTTTCATTTGGATTCATATAGTTGTACTGTTTATGGGTGAGACACTTTTATTATCAAAAATCTGAAATGTAATGACTATAATCCAAGTTCATTGGTTTGACATGAATTACACTGCATTTTCATATCAAGCATTTATGTAACTCACTCAGCCTTTGAGCAAATAAACTGGAACCACTCATTTTAGAGACATTTACAATAGAACTGTTGATTCTCCCAGAAAAAGGGACGACAGTGGCTCAGCCTGTTTAGCTATTGCCCACTGATCTGAAGATTGGTGGTTCGAACCCCGCTCTCGACATAAACCTCACTGATTGAGCGTTCAGATCCACTCACCATGATGTAAAACACTTTGAGTCTCGAAGGTGGAAAAGCTCTGTACAAAAACGTGACTGTTTACCATAGAATTACCTTCTCCACAGCTCAGTATTACAACCTTTGAATGTTCAGTCAAAGGCCCATCATAGGCCCTGTACCTGTGAAAAGTTGGTCTTGCCCCAGTAGAAATAAAACCAAATATAAATAGGTGCACTGTGTACTCTCTGCATCTCATTATAAAGTGTTATGCATTATTAGCATGCTAGTTGTTGCTGTTAGCACAGCAAAACTCCACTGTGGTCTCAGAGAGTTGTGAAAGTGCTTATAAACTTATTGTGGTGAATAATTAGGATGTTCAGAATGCATAAGGTCAGTGAGGAATACCTCTGGACCAAACTGTTTAAAATGAACCACTTCTGTTTTTCATGTTTTATTACACAAAACTGACCCTGTTTTCAAGTGACCAGCTCCTTTTACCTTTAGTTCAGGAGAGATTGTCCATTCCGGGGCTGAAATGATCCAAACGATTCTAGTGAAGGTGTGTGGAGTTTAAAAACACAATGGAGCACTTTCTGTATTACCACATGATGACATCACAAGGTGGAACAGAGTGTTTTAAGTTTGAGAGAAGAACTCAGCCCAAGTATGGAGGATTTGTTTGTGAATGAAACAAAACAGAAGTTTTGTGTGTTTTTGGACACATAATAGTCATAAATGGTGTAATGTGGGCCCTTTAAGACTGCGGGGACATCCCCTTTAAGATGCTGTTGTGTGTGACAGGTGATCAGCGGACATCTTGGTTGGGTGCGCTGTTTGGCCGTGGAACCAGGGAATCAGTGGTTTGTCACAGGCTCCGCTGACAGAACGATAAAGATCTGGGACTTGGCGAGTGGAAAACTGAAGTTGTCCCTGACGGGTCACATCAGCACGGTCAGAGGAGTGGCCGTCAGCACCCGCAGTCCTTATCTGTTCTCCTGTGGGGAGGACAAGCAGGTCAAGTGCTGGGATCTGGAGTATAACAAGGTACAGTTTTTTTATTTTATTTTAGCACAAACTAACCCTCAGTCAGGGATGCACCGACCCACTTACAGTTATGAAACCGATACTTTGAGTATCTGCAGATTTATATTTATTTGAAAACGATGAACATAAACATATAGAAGCAAACAAACAGTTCTAACACGACCTCACGCTGTGTCCTTCAGGTCATCAGACATTACCACGGACACTTGAGTGCTGTGTATGATCTGGACCTTCACCCAACCATCGACGTGCTGGTGACCTGCAGCAGAGACGCTTCAGCCAGGGTGAGGACCTGAGAGAAGACGTGCTTCTGCTATAAAGTCACATCTGTGACAGATTCTGCTAAAGCCGATGCTGGAAACAAGCCTCTTATTATAATGTGTGGAACAGCTGTGTGAACATGATCTCATGTCCCTGCAAAATACCCAGTGGAAAAGTACTAAAGTACTGTACTTAAACACACGCTTTAGGTATCTGTACTTAAGTACATTTGTAAAGTGTGTACTTTTTACTTCACTATATTTGAGAACAGTATCTTTACTTTCTACTCCACTACATTTTTGAACTGGACTGAAAAGTAAAAGTATTTTTGTTCTAGTTGAGAGCTGCTGAAAAGGCTGAGGGTTTATTTTAACACACTCAGAATTTGAACAAACAAAAATGTCCTAATGAAAACATTCAGTTGTTTCTGCTGAACAAAATTCAGCTCAAATCTTCATCGAAATCACCACATTTGAAGATTAGATCTGAAAATCTGCATAAAATACTTTTACAAAACTTCTCAGCATAAAAAATATTATAAAAGAGAAAGTGTGACATGAAAAAATCTACTAAACTACTAATAAAAGTATGAAAGTACCTGCTTAAAAATGCACTTTAAGAGTAAAAAGTAATAATATTTCACACCGATTTTGAGGTTTATAAAGTTTAAATGTATTTTATCATTTTTTTGAAGATCACAAGCATCAGGTGAAAACCTCATGACTCTGTTTCAGGTGTGGGACATTCGGACCAAAGCCAACGTGCACACGCTGACCGGACACACAAACACAGTGGCCACAGTGCGATGTCAGGCTGCAGAGCCTCAGGTCATCACAGGTCAGTACACACGGGCCTCGGGTCATCACAGGTCAGTACACACGAGCCTCGGGTCATCACAGGTCAGTACACACGAGCCCCGGGTCATCACAGGTCAGTACACACGAGCCTCGGGTCATCACAGGTCAGTACACACGAGCCTCGGGTCATCACAGGTCAGTACACACGGGCCTCGGGTCATCACAGGTCAGTACACACGGGGGAAAAAATCCATCAAAGGTCAGTCTGACACGAGCCCCGGGTCATCACATTATGGTGGAAAATAAGCCTCGGTCAATCACAGGTCAGTACACACGAGCCTCGGGTCATCACAGGTCAGTACACACGGGCCTGGGTCATCAAGGTCAGTACACACGAGCCTCGGTCATCACAGGTCAGTGGCCCATTCCTCCTGTCATCATCAGGTCAGACACACGAGTTTTGGGGGGTCACCACAGGTCAGTCCCTCCAAAGATTTTCGGGTCATCACAGGTCAGTACACACGAGCCCCGGGTCATCACAGGTCAGTACACACGAGCCCCGGGTCACCACAGTTTTGTCAGTACACACGAGCTTTGGGGTCACCACAGGTCAGTACACACGAGCCTCGGGTCATCACAGGTCAGTACACACGAGCCCCGGGTCATCACAGGTCAGTACACACGAGCCCCGGGTCATCACAGGTCAGTACACACGAGCCCCGGGTCATCACAGGTCAGTACACACGAGCCTCGGGTCATCACACAGGTCAGTACACACGAGCCCCGGGTCATCACAGGTCAGTACACACGATTAATTACACAGCACCGGGTCAGTACACACGAGCCTGGTCACCACTGGTCAGTACACCTCAGCCTCGGGTCATCACAGGTCAGTGCACACGGGCCTCGGGAATCTGAAGATGACACATGTACTGTACTGTAGCATTTTTCATCAAAGGTTCACTTCAACTATGAGACAAAATGAGGGGGAAAAAATCCATAAAATCACATTGTCGATTTTTAAAGAATTTCTTTGCAAATTATGGTGGAAAATAAGTATTTGGTCAATGACAAACCAAGTGTCAGTAATTGCTTCTCTAGTCTATTTTTTTGTTGCAGTGACTGAGGTCTTTAACTTTTCTGTCTCAGGTTTTCTCTCTGTTGCTGTTGCTGTAGTTTGGCCCATTCCTCCTGCAGATCTCCTCTAGAGCAGTGATGTTTTGGGGCTGGACTTTCACCTCCCTCCAAAGATTTTCTCTGGGGTTGAGATCTGGAGACTGAGCCACTCCAGGTTCAGCCTGGTGCAGGTCACAGTTTTGTTTGTGGTTCCTTTGACGTGTCTTTGGTCTTGTCCATAGTGGAGTTTGGAGTGTGACTGTTTGAGGTTGTGGACAGGTGTCTTTTATACTGAGAACGAGTCAAACAGGAGCCATTAATACAGAGAACGAGGAGGACAGAGGAGCCTCTGAAAGAACAAGTTACACGTCTGTGAGACACAAATCCTGCTGTTTGTAGGAGACAAATACTTATTTTACACAGGAATTTACCAATTAATTCATTAAAAATCCTACAATGTGATTTCCTGATTCTTCCCTCATTCTGTCTCATATTTGAAGTGAAACTGAAGATGAAAATTACAGGCCTCTCTCAACTTTTCAAATGGGAAAACTGGTACAATTGGTGGCTGAGTAAATACTTTTTTGCCCCACTGTAAGTGTCTCTGCATTAAAACAGTGTAACACTCCTCGTGTAAACAACCAAGATGAAAATGGCTTGCCTTCTAGTCTATTTTTTGAATGAAATACCTGTGGCTTTAACTTGCTTGTCTGGATATGTCCTGTAATAATGACTTAATGGTCCCATGTACATGTTTCAGGGAGCCACGATTCTACCATCAGACTGTGGGACCTAATCGCTGGAAAGACCCGAGCCACCCTCACCAACCACAAGAAGTCTGTGCGAACCCTGGTCACGCACCCCAGACAGTAAGTCTAGGCGTCGGGTCCGGGGCGTCGGGTCCGGGGCGTCGGGTCCGGGGCGTCGGGTCCGGGGCGTCGGGTCCGGGGCGTCGGGTCTGGGGCATCGGGTCCGGGGCGGTACCGATGCAGAGGGAACAGAGCTGCTTGTGCCGTATATCTGTACTGATTTTTAAACATGTTTTTGCAGATACACCTTTGCTTCTGGCTCTGCAGACAACATCAAACAGTGGATGTTCCCCGATGGAAACTTCATTCAGAACCTGTCGGGCCACAACGCCATCATCAATACGCTGGCCGTCAACTCTGATGGAGTGCTCGTGTCTGGAGGTACTATGCACCACTATTAATATTAATCATTATTGTTTAAAACTGAGCCTATGCAGAGTAAAGATAAAACCAGTAAAAGCTTTGTTGTCTGTCGTAAACCCTCAGTCGTCCAGGTCTGATCCATCGTAAAAGACAAAGTTTAAATCTGTAACTGGACAAATTGTTGTAGGAGTGAAGATATTTGGCTGCTCATCCAAGACACTTCTTCAGTTCTGAACTGAAGAAGCTTTGTTCAAATGTCATTACACTCAAGCAGTCAAACAAACACTAGCAGACGTGTTCAAACACTTTAGAAGGCCTTAGGACTGCTGTGTAGAAGGTCCGTTCTGTTGTAGAAGGTCCGCTTCTGTTGTAGAAGGTCCGCTCTGTTGTAGAAGGTCCGCTCTGTTGTAGAAGGTCCGCTCCGTTGTAGAAGGTCCGCTCTCTGTTGTAGAAGGTCCGCTCTCTGTTGTAGAAGGTCCGCTCTCTGTTGTAGAAGGTCCGCTCTGTTGTAGAAGGTCCGTTCTGTTGTAGAAGGTCCGTTCTGTTGTAGAAGGTCCGCTCTGTTGTAGAAGGTCCGCTCTCTGTTGTAGAAGGTCCGCTCTAGAAGGTTGCTCTCTGTTGTAGAAGGTCCGCTCTGTTGTAGAAGGTCCGCTCTCTGTTGTAGAAGGTCCGCTCTCTGTTGTAGAAGGTCCGCTCTCTGTTGTAGAAGGTCCGCTCTGTTGTAGAAGGTCCGCTCTCTGTTGTAGAAGGTCCGCTCTGTTGTAGAAGGTCCGCTCTCTGTTGTAGAAGGTCCGCTCTCTGTTGTAGAAGGTCCGCTCTCTGTTGTAGAAGGTCCGCTCTCTGTTGTAGAAGGTCCTCTCTGTTGTAGAAGGTCCGCTCTCTGTTGTAGAAGTCCGCTCTCTGTTGTAGAAGGTCCTCTCTGTTGTAGAAGGTCCGCTCTCTGTTGTAGAGGGTCCGCTCTGTTGTAGAAGGTCCGCTCTCTGTTGTAGAAGGTCCGCTCCTGTTGTAGAAGGTAGAAGGTCCTGTTGTAGAAGGTCCGTTCTAGAAGTCCGGTTGTAGAAGGTCCGCTCTCTGTTGTAGAAGGTCCGCTCCGTTGTAGAAGGTCCGCTCGTTGTAGAAGGTCCGTTGTTGTAGAAGGTCCGCTCTCTGTTGTAGAAGGTCCGCTCTCTGTTGTAGAAGGTCCGCTCTCTGTTGTAGAAGGTCGCTCTCTCTGTTGGTCCGCTCTCTGTTGTAGAAGTCCGCTCTCTGTTGTAGAAGGTCCGCTCTCTCTGTTGTAGAAGGTCCGCTCTCTGTTGTAGAAGGTCCGCGCTCTGTTGTAGAAGGTCCGCTCTCTGTTGTAGAAGGTCCTCTCCGTTGTAGAAGGTCCGCTCTCCGTTGTAGAAGGTCCGCTCTCTGTTGTAGAAGGTCCGCTCCGTTGTAGAAGGTCCGCTCTCTGTTGTAGAAGGTCCGCTCTCTGTTGTAGAAGGTCCGCTCTCTGTTGTAGAAGGCTCTCTGTGTAGAAGGCTCTCTCTCTGTTGTAGAAGGTCCGCTCTCTGTTGTAGAAGGTCCGCTCTCTGTTGTAGAAGGTCCGCTCTCTGTTGTAGAAGGTCCGCTCTCTGTTGTAGAAGGTCCGCTCTCTGTTGTAGAAGGTCCGCTCTCTGTTGTAGAAGGTCCGCTCTCTGTTGTAGAAGGTCCGCTCTCTGTTGTAGAAGGTCCGCTCTCTGTTGTAGTAGAAGGTCCGCTCTCCGTTGTAGAAGGTCCGCTCTCTGTTGTAGAAGGTCCGCTCTCTGTTGTAGAAGGTCCGCTCTGTTGTGTAGAGGTCCGTCTCCGTTTCTGTTGTAGAAGGTCCGCTCTGTTGTAGAAGGTCCGCTCTCTGTTGTAGAAGGTCCGCTCCGTTGTAGAAGGTCCGTTGTAGAAGGTCCGCTCTGTTGTAGAAGGTCCGCTCCGTTGTAGAAGGTCCCGTTCTCCGTTGTAGAAGGTCCGCTCCGTTGTAGAAGGTCCGCTCTCTGTTGTAGAAGGTCCGCTCTCTGTTGTAGAAGGTCCGCTCTGTTGTAGAAGGTCCGCTCTCTGTTGTAGAAGGTCCGCTCTCTGTTGTAGAAGGTCCGCTCTCTGTTGTAGAAGGTCCGCTCTGTTGTAGAAGGTCCGCTCTCTGTTGTAGAAGGTCCGCTCTCTGTTGTAGTAAGGTCCGCTCTCTGTTGTAGAAGGTCCGCTCTCTGTTGTAGAAGGTCCTCTCTCTCTGTTGTAGAAGGGTCCGCTCGTTGTTGTAGAAGGTCCGCTCTCCGCTCTCTGTGTAGAAGGTCCGCTCTCTGTTGTAGAAGGTCCGCTCTGTTGTAGAAGGTCCGCTCTCTGTTGTAGAAGGTCCGCTCTGTGGTAGAAGGTCCGCTCTCTGTTGTAGAAGGTCCGCTCTCTGTTGTAGAAGGTCCGCTCTGTTGTAGAAGGTCCGCTCTCTGTTGTAGGGGCTCGGGCCTAATAAAACTGAGCCACGTGTTATGAAACTGTTATTATTGCTGAATTAACCAGATCTATTTCTCCATTTTTCTGTCCATTTGTTTGTAGCTGACAATGGCACCATCCACATGTGGGACTGGAGGACTGGGTATAACTTCCAGAGGATCCATGCGGCGGTGCAGCCCGGGTCTCTGGACAGTGAGTCTGGGATCTTCGCTTGTGTCTTTGACCACTCCGAGAGCCGTCTCATCACAGCAGAAGCAGACAAAACCATCAAAGTGTACAAGGAGGACGACTCTGCGGTAACCAAAATAAAACACTTTTAAAAAATGTTTTCTCACACCTAAGACGGCAGGGCCAAAAACAGATAAAAACTGATTTGTGTGATTAAGGCGATGAGAAAGGTTTTTCTAGTGGGAAAACAACACTTAATGATGATACCAGTAAGAAAACAATTTAATTTCAGTGTTTTTCACACCTTTGTGTTCTTTTGCAGACGGAGGACAGTCATCCCGTCAACTGGAAACCAGAAATCCTCAAGAGAAAACGATTCTGATCTTTATACATTTAATTTGACCTTGTTTCTTTTGTACTTTTGTCGTTTCTCATTTCATCTGTGGCCAAAGGTCTGTGCTACATTTGCAGTTTAGAAACCGTTTGCAGTTCAGTGTAAGACCTGTGAGACGTCTTGGATCACTAGAAATCCTCCAGAGTTTTTGTTTCTGATGATGACCGGCCCACTACAACAAAATATCTGTATTGTTTGAAAAAAACAAACATTTGTACAAAAACAGAAATGAGCCCGTCTGGTTTATTTAGCCATGTTGTCTCCTTAATAAAATCCATTTTTCATAAATGCTCTGGTCGTACAGAGGCGTCTTTTAGGCTGGATGTTGAGGTAGAACTTGCACCCTTCACTTTTGACCTCTTCCCAGGAGCAGTGAGGTGCAGCAAACTCTGAGTCTCACGAGAGTTTTCTCAAAGTCTGATTCAGGAAATGGCTCCGCTGGGGTTTGGCACGAGCCCATTTACAGCTTTACATCCAGACACTCTGCTAAAGTTTTATTTTATTAACTGTTAGAGTTTTTCCACGCGCTCAAAGACTTGTTACTGTGCAGTGAGAGCTTTACACTCGTTAAAAACTCACACATGGCCCTCAACCCAAACACTTGGCTTTGAACCTGTCAGATCTGTGAAGAGGCGAGCCTCCTCACAGTGAAAATGCATGTTTTTAAACATTTGCACTTATTCAGTTACATTTGTTCTGTTGTAAGCTGGTAATAGTAATGCCTTACTATGGAACATTCCAAGCAATGGGGAAAAACATTTAAAACTCCACATTCAGAGTAAAAACATTTAAAACTCCACATTCACAGAGTAAAAACATTTAAAACTCCACATTCACAGAGTAAAAACATTTAAAACTCCACATTCACAGAGTAAAAACATTTAAAACTCCACATTCACAGAGTAAAAACATTTAAAACTCCACATTCACAGAGTAAACATTTAAAACTCCACATTCACAGAGTAAAAACATTTAAAACTCCACATTCAGAGTAAAAACATTTAAAACTCCACATTCACAGAGTAAAAACATTTAAAACTCCACATTCAGAGTAAAAACATTTAAAACTCCACATTCAGAGTAAAAACATTTAAAACTCCACATTCACAGAGTAAAAACATTTAAAACTCCGCATTCTCAGAGTAAAAACATTTAAAACTCCGCATTCACAGAGTAAAAACATTAAAACTCCGCATTCACAGAGTAAAAACATTTTAAAAACTCCGCATTCAGAGTAAAAAACATAAAAAAACTCCGCATTCAGAGTAAAACATTAAAAACTTTCCAAACTCCCGCATTCAAAAAACTCCCCCATTCAGAGTAAAAACATTTCAAACTCCGCATTCACAGAGTAAAAACATTTCAAACTCCGCATTCACAGAGTAAAAACATT
Organism: Periophthalmus modestus; assembly: GCA_019594935.1. Classification (NCBI taxonomy): domain Eukaryota; kingdom Metazoa; phylum Chordata; class Actinopteri; order Gobiiformes; family Gobiidae; genus Periophthalmus; species Periophthalmus modestus. The sequence goes on from JAIEZT010001215.1 coordinate 30,501, forward strand.
TCAAACTCCGCATTCACAGAGTAAAAACATTTCAAACTCCGCATTCACAGAGTAAAAACATTTAAAACTCCGCATTCAGAGTAAAAACATTTCAAACTCCGCATTCAGAGTAAAAACATTTAAAACCCCACATTCACAGAGTAAAAACATTTAAAACTCCACATTCACAGAGTAAAAACATTTAAAACTCCACATTCACAGAGTAAAAACATTTAAAACTCCACATTCACAGAGTAAAAACATTTAAAACTCCACATTCACAGAGTAAAAACATTTAAAACTCCACATTCACAGAGTAAAAACATTTAAAACTCCACATTCACAGAGTAAAAACATTTCAAACTCCACATTCACAGAGTAAAAACATTTCAAACTCCACATTCAGAGTTAATATGATCAGTTTGACTCTTGACCCTGATCCTGACCCACCTCGCCTTCGCCCTCGTCTCGTCCTCGTCTCGTCCTCGTCCTCCTCCTCGTCCTCCTCCTCGTCCTCCTCGTCACGTGCTCAGTGGAGATAATCTGTCGGCCTCGTTAAACCCGGGGCCACAGAGGAGCGTCCCGTCTGCTCGTGGAGACCTGAGACTTCATCAAACTTCATTAAGTTTGTGTTATATTTTGTGTTTTTACGACGGTTTTTCTTTGGTTCCTCGTCGTGTTTCTCTGCAGACACAGAGTCCAAAGGTCGGTCCACACGTCTAATCTGCTCTTTCCATGTTTAGTCTTTAGAACATTCAGTTTGTCTAATGATTTATATAGTCGTTATATTTACTGTGATGGGTCAGTAACTGAATACAATACATTATGTACACTTCACTCAAGTACAAGTACAAGTACACGGCAGTACTTCATCACAACGTGGAAGTTTCAAACTGAAAACTCTGATTATTCAGTTAAAACAGAACAAACTGCAACACAACTGAAGCTGTGTTTAATCCTGTGCTGTGTCTCTATCATTTAAATGTGACTCTGTGTCGACGTATTGGACCATGTACTTTATAAAGTCAATTTTACTGCAGTATTCAGTATTCTGTAAGTACATTTCACAGTGTTCTTCACATCACTGCTAAGAGTCGTGCAGTTGAAGTTGCAGTAGTTTCATTTTTGTTTTCACTAAGTTAAATTCTGGTGTTTGGGAATTCTTCTTTTAGTTTTACTTTCAGTATAAACCAAAATTTCTTCCAAAAACATGTACAATATTTTTTCACCAAATGAATTTAAAATGGAGTGTTCTGGATCAGACGTAACAGCACAGCACGTCCTCAAGTGTGATTAAAGTAAACCAGCTACTACCTCTACTTAAGGAGGACCCACTGGAAAGAAACATCTCACACTGAGTCACCTGGTTCAGTCCTGGTTCAGTCCTGGTATGGTCCTGGTTCGGTCCTGGTTCAGTCTCAGTTTAGTCCTGGTTTAGTCCTGGTTTAGTCCTGGTTCAGTCCTGGTTTAGTCCTGGTTCAGTCCTGGTTCAGTCTCAGTTTAGTCCTGGTTCTGGTCCTGGTTCAGTCCTGGTTCAGTCCTGGTTCAGTCCTGGTTCAGTCCTGGTTCAGTCCTGGTTCAGTCCTGGTTTAGTCCTGGTATGGTCCTGGTTCGGTCCTGGTTCAGTCTCAGTTTAGTCCTGGTTTAGTCCTGGTTTAGTCCTGGTTCAGTCCTGGTTCAGTCCTGGTTTAGTCCTGGTTCAGTCCTGGTTCAGTCTCAGTTTAGTCCTGGTTCAGTCCTGGTTCAGTCCTGGTTCAGTCCTGGTTCAGTCCTGGTTCAGTCCTGGTTTAGTCCTGGTTCAGTCCTGGTTCAGTCCTGGTTCAGTCCTGGTTTAGTCCTGGTTCAGTCTCAGTTTAGTCCTGGTTTAGTCCTGGTTCAGTCCTGGTTCAGTCCTGGTTCAGTCCTGGTTTAGTCCTGGTTCAGTCTCAGTTTAGTCCTGGTTCAGTCCTGGTTCAGTCCTGGTTTAGTCTCAGTTTAGTCTCAGTTTAGTCCTGGTTCAGTCCTGGTTTAGTCCTGGTTTAGTCCTGGTTCAGTCCTGGTTCAGTCTCAGTTTAGTCCTGGTTCAGTCCTGGTTTAGCCCTGGTTTAGTCCCGGTTTAGTCCCGGTTCAGTCCCGGTTCAGTCCCGGTTTAGTCCCGGTTTAGTCCCGGTTCAGTCCCGGTTCAGTCCCGGTTCAGTCCCGGTTTAGTCCCGGTTCAGTCCCGGTTTAGTCCCGGTTTAGTCCCGGTTTAGTCCCGGTTTAGTCCCGGTTTAGTCCCGGTTTAGTCCCGTTTAGTCCTCAGGTGACGGGAGAACATACGAGGAGCTGGGTGCAGGGACTTCATCAGTGTCAGGAGGATGTGTCACTTTGATCAGAGCATCTCAGTCTGTGGTGGGTCTAAAACCGACTGGAAACTGTAAAATGTTCTCAGTCTGTTCCGTCTTCTCTTTGCAGCTCTCCCATTATGTAAGGCGAGAATGGCTTTCACGTCACTGCTCCTGCTCCTCCTCCTCCTCCTCTCTCTGTGTCAGGCCCAACTATTCAACTTGACTCTATCTGCCAAAGAGGGCCTCCCAGCGGGGACCATCGTGGGCCACCTGGGGGCCGTCCTGAGCCAACCCAGCACAGGTTTCTTCATCTCCGAAAGTCGGGATTCTGACGTTTTCCGGGACTTGGAAATCAACGCGGACACCGGCATCATTTCCACGGCCGTAGTTTTGGACCGTGAAACCAGGGATGGGTACGAGTTTGTGGCGGCGGCGTTCACTGGCGAGATGATACAGGTGAAAATCGAAGTCACAGACGTCAACGATCATTCCCCAAAATTCCCATCGGAAAAATATGACTTACTAGTTTCCGAACTGAGCCCGATAGGAAGCCGCTTCAAAATAGACGGCGCTAGAGACCAGGATGTCGGCGAGTTCGGGATCCAAGGATACCGCATCACGCAACGAAACATGGCCGACCTCTTCGAACTGCAATACCGCGCCAACCTGGACTCCACCCACAGTCTTTACCTCGTCCTAAGAACCAAACTCGACAGAGAATCACGCGACTTCTACTCACTAACGGTGGAGGCGTTGGACGGCGGCGTTCCCTCCAAAAGCGGCACAGTCCAGGTAAACGTTCACGTCCAGGATGAGAACGATAACGCCCCGGTGTTCAACCAGACGGAGTACCACGCCGTCGTCAGGGAGGACGCGGAGGTGGGCGTGGCCGTGTGCCGGGTCCAGGCCACAGACCGGGACCTGGGGGAGAACGGGAGAGTGACGTACGAGCTGAAGAGTGAGTTCTTCTACATCGATGAAAGCTCCGGAATGATCCACCTGAACAAGCCCCTGGACTTTGAAGAAAAAGCCTCGTTTGACCTGATCGTTACGGCCAGGTGAGAGGGGGCGGGGCTTCATCACTCAACAGAACAGCAGCGGCAGTGAAGTAAAAGTAGTGACTCATTTTAGGCATCTGTACTTTAATTAAATACATTTTAAGGTGTGTACTCTTTACTTTTACTTGAGTACATTTGAGAGCAGTATCTGTACTTTTACTCCTGACTGAAAAGTAAAGGTTTTATTATTGGCTGAAGGGTTTATTTTTAACACGGTCAGAATTTGAACAAACAACAATATACAAAGACAAAAATCAATCAAAATCACAATATTTGAAGCTTTATTCGACTCAAAATCTGTAACTTTTGATCAAATAATTGACATAAATCAGAGTTTTTTTTAGGCTGGTTTGAATGCACCGGAAAAGCGATAAACGTGTATCTTTACTGTGAGCCTGACTCTGTCTCTGTGGAGAATCTGTTTTAATTCTCTGTCCAGAAACTCGGGGCCGTTTCTCCACGTCTCTGATATTCACACGTCTGAGAGGAACCGGCCCGAACCAAACCAGGGTTTAAAGTGATGGCAGCATTTAAACCAAATAAAGAAAATACAGAAGTGATAAAGAGCCGAGATGGGAACAGAACAGAAACAACAGCCAAAGTAAAACATCAGGAGAGAAAACACCCACAACACGTCAACAGCTCAGAGGAGCAAGAAACTCAAGAAGAAAGAGAAATATTTAGACTTTAAATTGGTAGAAAAAAGTACGACGAGAAAAAAAGTTACTAAATTATGACTTAATGCGCGAAAAATAACAATTTTATTTGACATTGGGAGGAGCTCACAAACTGAACAGCCACAGCCCAGACTAAGGTTTCTGTTATTATAGGCTCATATTTTGATTATTTTCAGGCTAATATTTCTATTATTATAGACTAGGACACATGTGTCAAAGTCAAGGCCCGCGGGCCAAATGTGGCCCTCCATAGCATTTTGTGTGGCCCTCGACAGTAAATTAAAATGTTAGATGGTCTTAAAATGTCATTTTATCAAGAGATACTTGGTTACACAGCAAATGTATACATCTAGGCAAATGCATGTGTAATATTTGTAACTTGAATAAGTAATAAATACAGAAACAGTTAATTTACATGTTAAAAAAGTAGTTCGATTAATTTTACATCTGGCCCTTTGAGAGCCGCCATTTTGCGGATGTGGCCCTCAGTGAAAATGTGTTTGACGCCCCTGGACTAGTGTATAAGCTGTGTTTTTTATTATTATAGGCTAATACTTTATTATCGGCTCATATTTCGATTATCGGCTCATATTTCGATTATCGGCTCATATTTCGATTATCGGCTCATATTTCGATTATCGGCTCACGTGTGGGTGGTTTGTCTCCAGGGACGGTGGAGCCCAGGCGGAGCTCAGCACTGCTTTCGTGAGGATCCATGTCCTGAACGTGAACGACAACAGCCCGTCCATCCACCTCCTGTTCCTGAGCGAGTCCGGAGAGCCGGCCGTGTCCGAGGCCGCCGCTGTGGGAGACTACGTGGCCCGCGTCTCCGTGTCCGACCCCGACCTCCAGAACCAGCCGATCAGCGTCCAGATCCAGGGCGGAGACGGGAAGTTCGCCCTAAAGCGGACGGACGACTTCCTGTTTGCTCTGCGTGTGGAATCGGAGCTGGATCGAGAGGAAAAAGACTCGTATGAGATGAGGATCCAGGCGTCGGACGGCGGCTCCGTAAACGCAGAGGAGGTTTTACTGCTGAAGGTGCTGGACGTTAATGATTGTTTCCCAAAGTTTGATACAAATCTTTACACTGTTCACATCCCGGAGGACGCGCCGCCTGGAAGTTCTCTGGTCCAAGTGCGAGCCTGGGACGAAGACGAACCAGGACCGAATTCAGACATTCAGTATGAGCTTCTGAGGTCCAGCCAAGACGGACAGGTGAGTGTGTGGGACAATATGTGTATGTGTGTGGGACAATGTGTGTGTGTGAGTGAGAGTGTGTGTGTGTGTGTGTGTGTGTGTGTGTGTGTGTGTGAGAGTGTGTGTGTGTGTGTGTGTGAGTGTGTGTGTGTGTGTGGGACAATGTGTGTGTGTGTGTGTGTGTGTGTGTGTGTGTGTGTGTGTGAGAGTGTGTGGGACAATGTGTGTGTGTGTGTGTGTGTGTGTGTGAGAGTGTGTGGGACAATGTGTGTGTGTGTGTGTGTGTGTGTGTGTGTGAGTGTGTGGGACTGTGTGTGTGTGTGGGGGGGACTGTGTGAGAGTGTGTGTGTGAGACTGTGTGTGTGTGTGTGGGACAATGTGTGTGTGTGTGTGTGTGAGAGCGTGTGTGTGTGTGTGTCTGTGTGTGTATGTGTGTGTGTGTGTGTGTATGTCTGTATTCACACACACGTCATCCTCCGCTCGTGTCCAGGTCAGTGTGGATGCTCGGACCGGCCTGGTGGTCACTTCGGGGGCTCTGGACAGGGAGAGCCAGGCTGAGCTCTGGTTCCTGGTGGTGGCGTCGGACTCCGGAGACCCGCCCCTATCGTCCACGGCAACGGTGACCGTTCTGCTCGACGACGTCAACGATAACGAGCCCGTGTTCTCACAGCCGCGGTACGACGTCAGCCTGCCCGAGCACAGCCCCGTCCACAGCTGCTTCCTGCAGGTGAGACGCCGCAGACGCTTCAGGGAACTGGGTTTAAAGAAGATACGATCACAGCAGAGCCACCAGTGTGTGGACAGACCTGTGTCCAGAGCCCGACCTGCAGATACACACACAGTGTTTATTACAATAACGTGAAATGACGGTACATCAAACGAAGAGCTGGTGCGGGACGCCGGTCAGGGTCTGGGCAGAACACAGAGGTGCAGAGACGTAGACGAGGGAAACAATACCGGTGCGGGGAGGCAGGGTCTGAGGCGAGGGTCTAAAGAGCGGGCTGTAGAACACGCGGACGACCTGGCGGTGAATCGAGAGCGGGGTGCGAGCCAGAGTCCAGGGGTGAGACGAGAGTGCCTGGACAAAAACGAGGAGAACAATACCGGTGTCAGGAAACAGGGTCAAAGGCGGGAGTCCAGAGGAGCAGGAGGTGAACATGAAGACACGCAGACAAACAGACGATCTGGTCCCGAGGGTAGAGTCCTGGCTCCTCTTATCCACCGCAGGTGTGATTGATGTAGATGGATTCCAGGTGTGCATGGGAGGAGCCAGAAACTCCGCCCAGCTCCAGGCTCAGACAGGTGAGGGAGGGAAAGAGCGAGACACGAGGCAGAACAAACAGGTTCAGTCTGTGGACAGAGCCTGACCTGCACATACAGTGTGTCCAGTCTCAGGTTATGTTCAGGCCTCGTGTTCAGATCCTCCAGATTCACTCCCTGAGCTGCAGAGGCTGCACTAGCTCTGAGTCCTGATGGTCTGCAGGTGCTGGGCTTTAGGTCGTGACTGATCAGCGAAAGGAGAGCGAAGGGGAACGAGGAGAAGGAGGTGGGGGATCAAACACTTCAAGATTAAAAAGAAAAACAGACAGAACACAGAGATTCACACACAGCGCCCCCTTCTGGCACGAGCAGCCGCACACAGAGCTGCTCCGGGACAAACAGCTGACCCACACACAGCTCTAGGGGGCGCACCGGCTCCGGGAGGGGGAGTGGGCGTGGCTTCAGTCTGACGTCACGTTTGTACCGGCTGAGCGTTCTCTGTTACCATAGCGACGACAGATAA
>JAIEZT010001215.1:40000-50000 GCA_019594935.1 Periophthalmus modestus
TGATGTTCTTGTAGGTCAGATGATGTTCTTGTAGTGGTCAGTAGGTCAGATGATGTTCTTGTAGTGGTCAGTAGGTCAGATGATGTTCTTGTAGTGGTCAGTAGGTCAGATGATGTTCTTGTAGCGGTCAGTAGGTCAGATGATGTTCTTATAGCGGTCAGTAGGTCAGATGATGTTCTTGTAGTCAGTAGGACTCCTCATCTGCTTCTTAAATTTGCTGATTCGTTGCAGGGAGGCCTCAGCTCTCAGACACACGTGCACATAGACATCGAGGACTTGAACGACAACGCTCCAGTGTTCAACCCGGCCCAGTACACGGTCAGCCTGAGCGGTCACTCCCGGCCCGGCACCGAGGTCCTAACACTGACCGCCACTGACCCCGACTCAGGGCTCGACGGCCGAGTGTCATACCGCCTCCTGCCTGGAGCCATGTCGTCCCTCTTCACTCTGGACACTCACACAGGTACACAACTGCAATGCAGAGTAACCAAGTAAAAGTACTCAAGTATTAGAGGTACTTGCATCATGCTGATATTTTACTGACATCATGTAATACCAGATAGTGTCAGTGCTCGGTCTCATTTTGACCCTAAGAGCTGCTTTTAAAATAAATCTGTACCAGTGATGTCACGATACTGAAATACTAAAAACCCTCTTTCTTCAGACACTGTGCTTCACATTAAATGTTGTACTTTGTGTTCTGTTCACATGTGTGTTTTATCAGCGGAGGTGATCAGCTCCGCAGCATGTCTGGGTCTGTGACTGGTCTTTATGCTAGTCTTTATGCTAGTCTTTATGCTAGTCTTTATGCTAGTCTTTATGCTAGTCTTTATGCTAGTCTTTATGCTAACTGGTGCCCCCGGCATAATGAAGTTGCCACTAGTTTGGGCTGATGTCTTTCTACTTGTTCCGGATAATTACGTCACTTTGTCACTGGAACATAGTCTTGGTTGATGCTGCGCATCGAACGGCAAAAAGTTGAGCTTTTTCAACTTTTGGACACACAAACAGAGCGTCCGACTTCTGGCCGCTCAAGACGTGCTGCGTCAGCACCAGATTCACGCTTGAAGACGTGCCGCACAAATAGAGGACGGCCAAGACACGCGTCCACCATAGACTTTTCATACAAACTCGATGCCCCTGACGCCCCGGTGTGAACACCCCATCAGGGGGAGCCACAGACTGTGTAAAGAAGTGACTGAGAGACTGTGACGTCACCACAGCTTCAGCTCCAAATGAAGCTCATCGAGGCTGGAGCAGGTGTAGCAGTTAATCTGGAGCCAGGCTCCAAATTTGGAATTCCATATCATAGCAACCAAAGAGCCAATCAGGAGTGAGGCTACTGAAGGTAACGCCCCTTCTCACAGGGAGTGGGAGTTTAGCAACTCTGTCAATCAAACCTGTTGCTAGCGTTAGCAGGAGCGACCTCGGGGAAAGAAGGACCTGATGTGTCTGTTATTAATGTTCATATGTTGATTTACAGACACAGATGTGAAATAAAAACCCCAGGATCATGTCGAGGGTTAATACGAACATTTAAGACCAAAATGAGTCTGACAACAGCAGGTACAGAGTTTCAATATGAAGTGAATTGGAGCCAGAGTTGATGGAGCTGAGGTGAGTCCATGATCACTTCCTGTTGGGCGTGGCAGCGTGCAGGTTAGCTCTGTGTTATATAAACCGTGTACGGTGTTTCCCTCAGAGGGTTGGGGGCGTGTCTTTAAGTATTTAAGGAGGAACCAGGACTTAGGTGTAAATCCTCATGAACTTGTTAGTGTCACAGCTCAGCGGGGAACGTCAGGACGCCTCAGTAAATCCTCGTCCAAATCCACATCCCAGCAGCAGTCCGCCTCCCCCGCACTTAGCTCTCGTTCATGGTGACGGGCGACTGTGGCTCAGCTGGTAGAGCGTTTGTTCACTGATCTGAAGGTTGGCGGTGATTCCAACTCCCACAGATGAATGCCATCGTATGTGTGTGTGTGAGAGTGTGTGTGTGTGTGTGTGAGTGTGTGTGTGTGTGTGTGTGTGTGTGTGTGTGTGTGTGAGACTCCGTGTGTGTGACTCCGTGTGTGTGTGTGTGTGTGTGTGTGTGTGTGACTGTGTGTGTGTGTGTGACTGTGTGTGTGTGACTGTGTGTGTGTGACTCTGTGTGTGTGACTCTGTGTGTGTGTGACTCTGTGTGTGTGACTCTGTGTGTGTGTGTGACTCCGTGTGTGTGTGTGTGTGTGTGTGTGACTCTGTGTGTGTGTGACTCCGTGTGTGTGTGTGTGTGTGTGTGTGTGACTCTGTGTGTGTGTGTGTGTGTGTGTGTGTGTGTGTGTGTGTGTGTGTGTGTGTGTGTGTGTGTGTGTGTGTGTGTGTGTGTGTGTATGTGTGTATGTGTGTATGTGTGTATGTGTGTGTGTGGTTCCTTGATAAAATATGAGCAGCATTACCAAACAAAAAACTAACCAAAACTAAAACTTACATTAAAGAGCTTCCTATTAAAATAAAGTTTAAATAAAATGAAATGGACAGAACTTGTGGCTTTATCAACTATTAGCCAGTTGGCCTTAGCTCTCATCGGCTAAAGAGCAAATATGCAAACACCAGGCCGTCATATGGTTTTCTAGATCATCATGTTAATGTGTGTGCAGGAATCGTCTGGTGAACTGGGTGAACTGGTTTGAATGATCACTTTTATAAGTTCTATTCATGTATAGTAGGTGTTTGAACGTGGAGGAGGTGGAGGAGGTGGAGGAGGTGGAGGAGGTGGAGGAGGCAGAGGAGGCAGAGGAGGCAGAGGAGGCAGAGTTAAACGTATTTCTGGGTTCAGTGAGGTAAGTGTGAGGTGGGGCGTTGTACATAGATCTGACTCATATTTCACTGTCTACTTTAAACATTCTAAGATACACTATTTCTAAAGAAAGTCTTACCTCTAGTTCCACAAACCAGGAGTTAGTGCTAAAGTTCTGCTAGCATGATGCTAACATGATGTTAGCAGACTCGTCGTTTTGGTCGTGGAGTGTGGTTTGCTAGGCGCCCGGTCCCCACTGAACCAGCGGTGCGGACGGGAAGGGGCGTTACCTTCAACAGCGTCGTTTGTGGTCGTAATTCCAAAAATGAAACTCGGCTCCAGATTCGCCGCTACACCTGCTCCAGCCTCGACGAGCTTCATTTGGAGATGAACCGACGTCACACTCACGTAGTCACTTCTTTATACAGTCCGTGGGTTCACTTGGATCACTACTTTGTACTTCTTGAGTCATATGATTCTGAAGTAAGTGTACTCTTGCTGAAGTACATCGCTTGGCTCCTCTATTCAACTCTGCATTTTATGACATTGATACATGTGAGCCCATTTTACTCAACTGAAACACATTAAAATGCACCAAAAACCAAGAAAAATACGTCCTGAACTGTAAGATTTCTTCGCAGACCCCCCTCCTCACATGTTTTATACTATTTTACTTTGGTTATTGCTGCTCTGAGCCTCTAGAATTTACAGTCTTTTTCTAAGTGGTTGTGATGATGTCTTAATGTCAAATATGAATATGTGACACTGAAGTGGAGAGGGCCCCCGAGGGTCAGCTTAGGGCCCCTAAAGGCTCGAGCCGGCCCTGTCTGCAGATGTGAAATATAATGACCAGGAGTGGAAGCTGACGAAGTAAAAGGTAGTAAAGTGCTGTACTTAAGTAGCATTTTGTGGTATCTGTACTTTAGTTGAATACTTTTTACAGTGTATACTTTTTCACTTTTACTTGAGTACATTTGAGAGCAGTATCTGTACTTTTACTCCTTACTTTATTGAACACGGCTGAAAAGTAAAAGTACTTTTCATATGATTCGAGGGGTTATTTTTACCATGTTCGTGGAAACATCCTGACTAAATTTTTCAAGTTCAAGCTTTGGCTTTGAATAAAACACAAATAAAAAGACAAAATTCATGAGAAAAATAAAGAAATGGATTTGTTTTGTTCCTGTGACCAAAATGTGTCATTTTAATCAATATCTCCACATTTACACTTTACAAATGAACAGCACTTGTGTGAAATACTTATTTTTTTAAACAGGTACTTAAATACTTAATAGATTTTTTTCATGTGGTACTTTTACTTGAGTAACTTCTGTATCTGTACTTTTACTTAATAATACTGAGTACTTCTTCCAGCACTCTCTTAAATGTGCCTCTGTCCAGGGCTGCTGTCCCTGGCGTCCGGCCTGGGTCACCTGGGAGATGTGAGCGTCCGACTGTCCATCAGCGCTCAGGACGGAGGCGGCCTCCGCTCCTCCACACCAGCAGAGGTCACTGTGCACGTCCTGAGCAGCAGCCAGGCCCCAGCTGTGTTCCAGAGGTCACACTACAGCTTCAGCGTCCCTGAGGACACGCCTCCGGGGACGTCTGTAGGGAGCGTGCACGCCGTCCATCCAAACGGTCAGTGAGTCCGCACGAGCGTAGTTTCACTCACTCATGTATGTGATTCTCATTTAAACGAGGCTGTGTCGCCTTAAAATCTAAAGTTTATACATTTATTTGATTCTCATTTAAACGAGGCTGTGTCGCCTTAATCTAAAGTTTCTTTACAGTTTTTTTCATTGTGAATTAAAGGAAAACATGAGTTTTTGTGTTAGTTTACTGCACTTTTTCCAGTATCTAGTTTAAATGTTTTGTGGATGGAAGACCACTGCACCGGGGCACAGTAGTGAAAACTGTTGTTGTGTCTTTAGGCCAGACACTCATACACAGCCTGGTGTGAATGTGGTGTGTGAGCAGTGTCAGTCTGCCCCAGGGCAGCTGTGGCTCATAGCAGCTCACCCTCTTTGAGCAGGAGGTGAAGAATGAACCATGCGAGACATGGCTAAGTGATTATTATTATTTTTTAATCATTGTTACTATTATCTGTTAGATTATTGTTGCTGTCATTTCTCTTGAGTTTGCTGCTCATGTTGTAGAGCTGCTGTTGCTCTGTGTGTCACATTTGGAGGATAATCTCTTGTTCCTGCAGCAGACAGTCGTTTAAGGCCACGTCTTATTATCAGATTAGAGTCAAAGCTCAGACACTGGAGCTGCGGTCAGTGGGGCATTTGGTCAGTGGGGGGGGGTGTTTGGTCAGTGGGGGGGGGGGGGGGGGTGTTTGGTCAGTGATGGGGGGTGTTTGGTCAGTGGGGGGGGTGTGTTTGGGTGGGGGGGGGGGGTGGTCAGTTGGTCAGTGGGGGGGGGTGTTTGGTCAGTGGGGGGGGGGTTTGGTCTTGGGGGGGGGGGTGTTTGGGTCAGTGGGGGGGGGGGGTGTTTGGTCAGTGGGGGGGGGGGGGGGGGGGGGGGTTGTTTGGTCAGTGGGGGGGGGGGGTTTGGTCAGTGGGGGGGGGGGGGGGGGGGGGGTGTTTGGTCAGTGTGGGGGGGGGGTGTTTGGTCAGTGGGGGGGGGGGGGTGTTTGGTCAGTGGGGGGGGGGGGGTCAGTGGGGGGGGTTTGGTGGGGGGGGGGTTGGTCAGTGGGGGGGGGGGGGTGTTTGGTCAGTGGGGGGGGGGTTTGGTCAGTGGGGGGGGGGGGGGGTTGGGGTCAGTGGGGGGGGGGGGGTGTTTGGTTTGGGGGGGGGGGGGTGTTTGGTCAGTGGGGGGGGGGGGGGGGGGTGTTTGGTCAGTGGGGGGGGGGGTGGTCAGTGGGGGGGGGTTTGGTCAGTGGGGGGGGTGTTGGTCAGGGGGGGGGGTTTGGTCAGTGGGGGTGGGGGGTTGGGTCAGTGGGGGGGTGGGGGTCAGTGGGGGGGGGGGGGGGTGTTGGTCAGTGGTTGGGGGGGGTTTGGTCAGTGGGGGGTATTTAACACTAGCCCCGCCTCTTCTCTCCCTGGTATTTAACACTTGCCCCGCCTCTTCTCCCTGGTATTTAACACTAGCCCCGCCTCTTCTCCTGGTATTTAACACTTGCCCCGCCTCTTCTCCCTGGTATTTAACACTAGCCCCGCCTCTTCTCCCTGGTATTTAACACTAGCCCCGCCTCTTCTCCCTGGTATTTAACACTAGCCCCGCCTCTTCTCCCTGGTATTTAACACTAGCCCCGCCTCTTCTCCCTGGTATTTAACACTAGCTCCGCCTCTTCTCCCTGGTATTTAACAATAGCCCCGCCTCTTCTCCCTGGTATTTAACAATAGCCCCGCCTCTTCTCCCTGGTATTTAACACTAGAGAATAATGGTTGTCTACATCACATCCACAGGTTCTGGGGAGTCCGTGTCCTACCACATCTCCTCCGGTGACCCCCTGGGCTGGTTCACCGTTCACCCTGGCAGCGGCGTCCTCTCTACCCTCCGAGCTCTGGACCATGAGACCCATCCTTACATCCTCCTCGTTCTGCAGTGTTCTACAGCCTCCTCTTCAGTGTACGGCATCACCCAGGTCAACGTTTCTATCTCCGACGTCAATGACAACGCTCCAGTCTTTCCCCAAATGAGTGATAACGTTACAATATCCAAAACTATAACTCCTGGAACCATCGTCTTCATCGCACATGCTCACGATCATGACAGCAGCGAAAACGGGAGAGTTAAATACAAACTGGAAAACGCTCAAAATGGCACGTTTGCTATTGACGCTAACTTGGGAACGCTAACAGTGAATAAAAGCATACAGGACGACACGATGCTAACATACGCTTTGGAAATAGTGGCGGAGGATGAGGGAGAACCACCACTTTCGACGAGTTTTAGCTTAACCGTCAAAGTGGAGCAAAATGCTGCAGAAAACAGTTTAGTTTTTGAGACGCTCATTTATGAAGTGCAGATTGGAGAGAGCTACAGAAGAGATTCCAGAGTTGTCCAGGTGAGGGCGCACCAAAGCAGAGAGCCCTACCCTTTAACTTCCGGTATAAGCTATTCCATTGAAAATCAAAATGGCCTCCCTCCACCTCCTTTCCGCATCCACCCCAGGACCGGCTGGTTGTATCTGACCCAGAGTCTGGATTACGAGACCGAAACGGCGTATAGGTTTCACGTGCGAGCTACGGCAAGCGACGTGGGACAAGGGAACGTGACGGCCACAGCCACAGTCAGCGTGCTAGTGTTGGACGTGAACGATAATGCCCCAGTGTTCAGCAGAGAGGTGTACTACTTCACAGTGCCAGAGGGGGCAGCACTGCAGGGCCTGGTGGGGACGGTCCGGGCCACGGATAAGGATTCAGGGAACAACGGGAAGCTGTCGTACATCCTGCTGTCAGACGGGAAGTACTTCCGCGTCAATGCTAATACTGGTAATGTATAACCACAGACTGCATATATAAAGGGACGTAGCTAACCTGCTAGCATAGATTCTACATATATAAAGACACGTAACTAACCTGCTAGCATAGATTCTACATATATAAAGACACGTAACTAACCTGCTAGCATAAACTGTATATATAACCGGACAGAGCTAACCTGCTAGCATACACTGTGTATATAAACGGACAGAGCTAACCTGCTAGCGTAAAAAGTGTATATAAACGGACAGAGCCAACCCGCTAGCATAAACTGTATATATAAATGGACAGAGCTAACCTGCTAGCATAAACTGTATATATAAACGGACAGAGCTAACCTGCTAGCATAAACTGTATATATAAACGGACAGAGCTTACCTGCTAGCATAAACTGTACATATAAACGGACAGAGCTAACCCGCTAGCATTAACTGTATATATAAACGGACAGAGCTAACCTGCTAGCATAAACTGTATATATAAACGGACAGAACTAACCTGCTAGCATAAAGTGTATATATAGATGGACAGAGCTAACCTGCTAGCATAAATTGTATATATAGATGGACAGAGCTAACCTGCTAGCATAAACTGTATATATAAACAGACAGAGCTAACCTGCTAGCATAAAGTGTATATATAGATGGACAGAGCTAACCTGCTAACATAAACTGTACATATAAACGGACAGAGCTAACCCGCTAGCATTAACTGTATATATAAACAGACAGAGCTAACCTGCTAACATAAACTGTACATATAAACAGACAGACCTAACCTGCTAGCATAAAGTGTATATATAGATGGATAGAGCTAACCTGCTAACATAAACTGTATATATAAACAGACAGAGCTAACCTGCTAGCATAAACTGTATATATAAACGGACAGAGCTAACCTGCTAGCATAAACTGTATATATAAACAGACAGAGCTAACCTGCTAGCATAAACTGTATATATAAACAGACAGAGCTAACCTGCTAGCATAAAGTGTATATATAGATGGACAGAGCTAACCTGCTAGCATAAACTGTATATATAAACAGACAGAGCTAACCTGCTAGCATAAAGTGTATATATAGATGGACAGAGCTAACCTGCTAACATAAACTGTATATATAAACAGACAGAGCTAACCTGCTAGCATAAACTGTATATATAAACGGACAGAGCTAACCTGCTAGCATAAACTGTATATATAAACAGACAGAGCTAACCTGCTAGCATAAACTGTATATATAAACAGACAGAGCTAACCTGCTAGCATAAACTGTATATATAAACAGACAGAGCTAACCTGCTAACATAAACTGTACATATAAACAGACAGACCTAACCTGCTAGCATAAAGTGTATATATAGATGGATAGAGCTAACCTGCTAACATAAACTGTATATATAAACAGACAGAGCTAACCTGCTAGCATAAACTGTATATATATATAAACGGACAGAGCTAACCTGCTAGCATAAACTGTATATATAAACAGACAGAGCTAACCTGCTAGCATAAACTGTATATATAAACAGACAGAGCTAACCTGCTAGCATAAAGTGTATATATAGATGGACAGAGCTAACCTGCTAGCATAAACTGTATATATAAACAGACAGAGCTAACCTGCTAGCATAAAGTGTATATATAGATGGACAGAGCTAACCCTAACACATAACTGTATATATAAACAGACAGAGCTAACCTGCTAGCATAAACTGTATATATAAACGGACAGAGCTAACCTGCTAGCATAAAGTGTATATATAAACAGACAGAGCTAACCTGCTAGCATAAACTGTATATATAAACAGACAGAGCTAACCTGCTAGCATAAACTGTATATATAAACAGACAGAGCTAACCTGCTAGCATAAAGTGTATATATAGATGGACAGAGCTAACCTGCTAGCATAAACTGTATATATAAACAGACAGAGCTAACCTGCTAGCATAAACTGTATATATAAACAGACAGAGCTAACCTGCTAGCATAAAGTGTATATATAGATGGACAGAGCTAACCTGCTAGCATAAACTGTATATATAAACAGACAGAGCTAACCTGCTAGCATGCTAGGAACCCCTTGTTCTTACAGAGTTTGAATGCTGCAGTGGCTGTAGTAGAGTAATGACAAAAGCTCTCAAAACTATTCCACATGTGTGTGCATCTGCCCCAAATCACACTCACAACACTGCACCTGCAGGGGGCGCTCATCCAAAAACGATTTATGCAGGAAAAACTACGAGGAAACAAAGTATTTATAGAAAAACACATTAAACTTGTGCAAAAAGTATGTTGGCCGTCGCTGTCAGAAGAACAACCACACTGTATAAATCTATTTATTAAATGTACTTATTAAATGTATTTATAAATACTACGAGGACAGACTGGCTCAATATCTCACTTTTGTTGAACTTTTAATCCCAGATCTCGTGATTGTCTCGTCTAAAAACTGTCCGCTCTAGAACTGAAATGTGAAAAAAGCTTTTGGTTATTTTTATTCGCATAAATTGAATCCATTTGAAGGACATTTAAAGTCTCTCCACTGCAGCACTTTAATAATGTGAGATAAACATTTACACTCACATGCTCCTGGTTTTGTTTTAAATGGACCTGTGGCCTTGTGGTTTGGACAGGGCTCATGAAACAGGTTTGTCTCCCCCTGGATAAATAAAGACCCTTGAAAATACGTTTAATCTGACTTTTTATAGATAAATACATAAAATTCCCACATTTCCAGCTCCTTCTCTTTTCCTTCCCGCTGTTGTCTCTTCATCATGTAACTGATGATTAC
>JAIEZT010001215.1:55000-117500 GCA_019594935.1 Periophthalmus modestus
TGCCCTCCTCCTGTCTGTAGGTGGCAGCACTAGCACATAACTCGGGGCTGATGGGCTTTAAACACGAGTGGAGCAGAACGTGGGACATTATAGTGACATATTTGAAGTATTTCACTCAGAGTAAAGACCTGTGAGTTCAGGCTCATGTTGGAGATGTTTGGACCTTCTTCTCTTTAGGCTCCACAGCGACATCGTCCTCGGCTTTAACCTTTTTTGATTCCTCACAGTCATATTTTTATGATCTCCTGAACATCAGACCGTCCTGTGGAGCAGAGGAATCAAATGTTTTATGTTTTCACAAAATTAACTGGACATTTTTTTAATTACTATGAAAATAATTAGTATCATGGAATAATGTGGCAACTCCTCACCCTCCTCCTCACTCTCCTCCTCACTGTCCTCCTCACTGTCCTCCTCACTGTCCTCCTCACTCCTCCTCCTCACTCTCCTCCTCACTCTTCTCCTCACTCTCCTCCTCACTCTCCTCCTCACTCTCCTCCTCACTGTCCTCCTCACTGTCCTCCTCACTCCTCCTCCTCACTCTCCTCCTCACTCTTCTCCTCACCCTCCTCCTCACCCTCCTCCTCACCCTCCTCCTCACTGTCCTCCTCACTGTCCTCCTCACCCTCCTCCTCTCCCTCCTCCTCACCCTCCTCCTCACTCTCCTCCTCACTCTCCTCCTCACCCTCCTCCTCACCCTCCTCCTCACCCTCCTCACTCTCCTCCTCACTCTCCTCCTCACTGTCCTCCTCACCCTCCTCCTCACCCTCCTCCTCACTCTCCTCCTCACTCTCCTCCTCACCCTCCTCCTCACCCTCCTCCTCACTGTCCTCCTCTCCTCCCCTCCTCCTTCCCTCCTCCTCACCCTCCTCCTCACTCTCCTCCTCACTCTCCTCCTCACCCTCCTCTTCACCCTCCTCCTCACTGTCCTCCTCACCCTCCTCCTCACTCTCCTCCTCACCCTCCTCCTCACCCTCCTCCTCTCCCTCCTCCTCACCCTCCTCCTCACTCTCCTCCTCACCCTCCTCCTCACCCTTCTCCTCACTGTCCTCCTCACTCTCCTCCTCACCCTCCTCCTCACTCTCCTCCTCACTGTTCTCCTCACTCTCCTCCTCACTCCTCCTCACTCCTCCTCACTCTCCTCCTCACTCTCCTCCTCACTCCTCCAGACCCCGTCTCCTCCTCCTCCCTCCTCCTCACTCTCCTCCTCACTCCTCCTCACTCTCCTCCTCACACTCTCCTCCGCACTCCTCCTCACTCTCCTCCCCCCTCTCCTCCCCCCCTCCTCCAGACCCCCGTCCCTCCTCCTCACTCTCCTCCTCACTCTCCTCCTCACTCTCCTCCTCACTGTCCTCCTCACTCTCCTCCTCACTCTCCTCCTCACTCTTCTCCCTCTCCTCCTCACTCTCCTCCTCACTCTTCTCCCTCTCCTCCTCACTCTCCTCCTCACTCTTCTCCCTCTCCTCCTCACTCTCCTCCTCACTCCTCCAGACCCCGTCCCTCCTCCTCACCCTCCTCCTCACTCTCCTCCTCACTCTCCTCCTCCTCCTCCTCACTCCTCCTCACTCCTCCTCACTCCTCCAGACCCGCCCCGTTCAGCCGGTCGGTTGTGGGCGGGGCTCATACTCCAGGCTGATGTGTTCATGTTCCTCTTGTGTTTTATTTTAGCTCTTTCTTTAAAACCACAGTGTCCCGCTGCCTCAGTGACACGTCCCAGCGCCTCCTGTTATCTGGCCTCTGATCAGATGTGTAAATCTGACTTTATCCCTGTTTATTTGAACTGCTCGTGCTGCGGGGCCCCTAAAATCCTGCTTGGGGCCCTGGTGTTGACAGTGCAGAGTTTTAAAGATGGCCGCAGCTCCTTTCTTTATGGGAACTAAACTCTCACACGGGGCAGAAAGCCGTCGCACGAGTCTGTGTCTGGGAACGAAGACGCTCCTGTCTCCCCATTATTTCTGTTCGGGACGATACTGAACATTTAGCTGGATCCCATATCGACTCCAGATATCGGTTCAGTCAAGATCCTGGTTGGACAGATACTCTGATGTAATGGGGCTGTTTTCAGGACATTGTCACACATAGAATCAGTATCAGCTTTTCCTGTGCTTCAAGAATCCAGTTTTTGAAGCACCATTTATGTTTTAATAATAAGATTTTGTTCAAAGTTCACACTTAAAACTCGTCCAGATGAATTTACAAAAAGACTGAAACTGAGCTGACAAACTAAAACAAGAATCACATTTCCGAACACGTTTGTACAGAGTAAAACTACAGGGAGGGCATCTGACACACAGGGTTAGACATTTTTTTATGGAGAATGTGGTAATTGTACTGATTCCACGTGAGATCTCTGTGTCCCTCAGGCGTCCAGGTCTGATCCACAAAACACAAAGTTTAAATCTGTAACTGGACAAATCGTGTCAGATGCCCTCCCCGTGTGTCAGATGCCCTCCCCGTGTGTCAGATGCCCTCCCGTGTGTCAGATGCCCTCTCTGTGTGTCAGATGCCCTCCCTGTGTGTCAGATGCCCTCCCCGTGTGTCAGATGCCCTCCCTGTGTGTCAGATGCCCTCTCTGTGTGTCAGATGCCCTCCCCGTGTGTCAGATGCCCTCCCTGTGTGTCAGATGCCCTCCCTGTGTGTCAGATGCCCTCCCCGTGTGTCAGATGTTTCTCGTCTGTATAATCCCACAGTTCCGTTGGCGTCTGATCTCGTGTTGTTGTTTCAGAGGAGAACGCTGTGGTGTGGTACAGTCTCCTCCCTGGACCCGGATATGAACTGTTCAGTATCAACCCCTACACCGGACTCATCACCACCACCTCCTACCTGGACCGGGAGGAGCAGCAGAACTACACCCTCAGAGGTACTACACCCACACTACACCTCAACTACACCCACATCTCAACTATTCTCAGCTACATGGGCCTCCAGCTCCTACAGACAAATACTGTCATTGTGTCCTTGGGCAAGACACTTAACCCATGTCTGCGTACACTGGTGTGTGGATGAGTGAGTGGTATAAAGAGCTTTGAGCTTTGAAGGTGGAAAAGTGCTGTATAAAAATGTGGCTGTTTATAATGGCCATTTAAACATGTGTGTCCAAACGTCTGTCCGAACGTCTGACCGGTCCTGTATGTGTCCAACGTCTGACCGGTCCTGTATGTGGTCCTGTGACCGGTGTGTGTGAGTCCGAACGTTTGACGGTCCTGTATGTGTGTCCAAACGTCTGACCGGTCCTGTATGTGTGTCCAAACGTCTGACCGGTCCTGTATGTGTGTCCGAACGTCTGACCGGTCCAAACGTCTGACCGGTCCTGTATGTGTGTCCGAACGTCTGACCGGTCCAAACGTCTGACCGGTCCTGTATGTGAGTCCGAACGTCTGACCGGTCCTGTATGTGTGTCCAAACGTCTGACCGGTCCTGTATGTGTGTCCAAACGTCTGACCGGTCCTGTATGTGTGTCCAAACGTCTGACCCGTCCTGAGTCCAGTCCAAACGTCTGACCGGTCCTGTATGTGAGTCCGAACGTATGTGTCCAAAACGGTCCAAACGTCTGACCGGTCCTGTATGTGAGTCCAAACGTCCAAACATCTGACCGGTCCTGTATGTGTGTCCAAACGTCTGACCGGTCCTGTATGTGAGTCCGAACGTCTGACCGGTCTTGTATGTGTGTCCGAACGTCTGACCGGTTCAAACGTCTGACCGGTCCTGTATGTGAGTCCAAACGTCTGACCGGTTCAAACGTCTGACCGGTCCTGTATGTGAGTCCAAACCTCTGACCGGTCCTGTATGTGTCTGTCCTGTATGTGAGTCAAACGTCTGACCGGTCCTGTATATGTGTCCGAACGTCTGACCGGTCCAAACGTCTGACCGGTCCTGTATGTGAGTCCAAACGTCTGACCGGTCCTGTATGTGAGTCCAAACGTCTGACCGGTCCTGTATGTGAGTCCAAACGTCTGACCGGTCCTGTGTCCGCCTTGTGCCTCTTCAGTTCAGGCCTGTGACAGCGGCTCGCGGCCCCTCTCCAGTACCTCCACTGTGCTCTGTTCTGTGCTCGACGCCAACGATAACCCTCCAGAGTTCATGCAGTCGTCCTTTCAGCTCAGCCTACCCGAGAACCTGCCTCCTGGGGTCATCCACACAGTCCAGGCAGCTGACCCGGACCACGGGGAGAACGGCACCATCCACTACTCCATACAAGGCATGTACCAAGAGTACTATAGCGTAAATATATGTCGGAGGCAAGAAAAGGTTCATGTTGACCCTGGGTTAAACTTAAAATAATTAAATATACAGGCATCATTACATATCCTCAGTACTCAATAAGTACTCAAGAAGTACTCCAGAAGTACTCAAGAAGATGAAAACGTGCAGTACTTTTACCACCACTGAGAAAATGGACTTTACAGAGGATTATTGAAACTAGCATGAATGATGAGAAACACATCTCATGTGTTTTAATGAGGGAACAGTATTCTACCATCTCAAGATCAAAGAGGTCAGATTTACATCATAATTATTTACAGAAAGTACTTTTAAAACGAGCCAAACTCTGCGTCTGTAAAGCTCCAGCTCCTATGGGCTGCTTCCAGTCTCACACATCAGATAAAAGACGACAGTTTATTTAAAACTAAACAGTTTCCATAGTGTAAACGTTCAAACATTTTAAATATCTGTTTGCCCAAGAAAAACTAAAACTTACAAATGTTAAATGTAAAAACTATAAAGACTTCAAATAATATGTAGAAATATCAATATATATTTAAAAAAATCTCATCCTCGCCCTTGGGTGGTCTCATCCTTTTTCCACTCTCGGGTTCTCTCCCACACGCCTGGGAGCTTGAGGGTTCTACAGTATCTTTGCTGTTCCTAGTGCTGCACTTTTCTGGACTGAGATGTCTGATGTTTTTCCTGGGATCTGCTGTAGTCTCTCCTCCAGTTTGGGGGTCACTGCCCCGAGTGCTCCGATGACCACGGGCACCACTGAGGCCTTCACCTTCCAGGCCTCCTCCAGCTCTTCTGACCATTCTGTCAGTCTGTATCTGAAGTCCCACAGGACCTTGGCTCGATCATTCTCCACGACCTTTGGAGGTGTTTCCCACCTTGACCTTAGGGTCTCCGTACTCTGCACAGATGTTTCTGGATACTATGGCTCCACTTGGTTACGCTGCTCCATGCTGTGGCTGCTTTCCTTGTTTCCTCCTCAAGGCTGTCATTTGCTTGTGGGATACCGAGGTACTTGTAACTGTCCTCAGTATCTGTGACATTCCAGTGTCTGTGCTGTAGATCCTGGTGGTGTGGATCAGTGAGTCGATGTCTCGCTCATTCTTAGCGTGCAGCTTGATGTCGTCCATGTAGAGGAGGTGACTGACGGTGGCCCCATTCCTGAGTCGGTCCATAGCCAGTGTTGTTGATGATTTGGCTGAGGGGGTTCAGACCTGTGCAGAACAGCAGTGGGGACAGTGCATCTCCTTGGTATATGCCACATTTGATGGTCACTTGTGCAAGTGTCTTGCCATTGGACTCAAGGGTGGTTTTCCACAACCTCATTGAGTTTGCAGTGAAGGCTCTTAGAGTCCTGTTGATGTTGTACAGCTCCAGGAATTCAGTGATCCATGTGTGTGGCATAGAGTCGTAGACTTTCTTGTAATCAATCCAGGCCGTGCACAGGTTGGTCTTACGGGTTCTGCAGTCTCGGGAGACTGTTCGGTCGACCAGGAGCTGGTGTTTGGCTCCCCTGGTGTCTTTGCCGATGCCCTTCTGTGCTGTGCTCATGTATTGATCCATGTGCCAATTTATCTTAGCCGCGATGATGCCTGACATGAGCTTCCATGTTGTGCAGAGACAGGTTATTGGCCGATAGTTGGATGGAACTGTCCCCTTTGAGGGATCCTTCTGGATCAGGATCGTACGCCCTTCGGTTAGACATTCAGGGTGAGTCCCATCCATTAGCAGCTGGTTCATTTGTGCTGCCAGGCGTTCATGGAGAGCAGTGAGCTTCTTCAGCCAGTAAGCGTGGATCATGTCAGGGCCTGGTCCAGTTCTTCATACCTGAAACTCTTTCCTGGATGTCTGCCACTGTGATGGTGACTGGATTCTGTTCAGGGAGGTTGCTGTGGTCTTCTCTGAGAGCCACCAGCCATTGTGCATCGCTGTTATGTGATGCCTCCTTCTCCCATATACCTTTCCAGTACTGTTCGGTTTCCAGCCTTGGTGGGTCTGCTCTGGTGTTATTACCCTGCCACTGAGCGTACACTTTCGCCGATTGTGTTGCGAACAGACGGTTTATTCGTCTGGATTCATTATCTCGTGTGTACCTCTTTAGGCGGCTGGCCAAGGCTTGGAGCCTTTGTTTGGCAGTTTCCAGTGCTTCAGGTATGGGTATCTGGGTACTTGTTTTTTCATTGTACCTCTCTGGGCCTCTGACAGTTGGCTCACTTCTCTCCGCACTGCCTTGATTTTAGCCTCTAACCGTCGTTTCCATGGTGGGTATTGTTTCTCATGGTTGCTCTTATATCCAAGCATCTCTAGGATCACTGCTGCTGAAGTGTATATCAGCTCATTGTTTCTGTGATGGTTGAGGATCGCTCTCAATGCTGCATTCACATCTTCTAGGAGACTTTCAGATGGTACTTCACTTAGTCTCTGCAGGCGGTGTCGGGGTTGCCTTGTGTTCATTTGGGCCATGATCTTATCTTTCAGGTCAGTCACTGCTTCGCTCAGCGTCACACTTATTGGGAATTCATACCCAATCTCTGATCGGGGAGTTAATGTTACATACTTGTACATACATACATACTTTTCTGACCAATCACTGTCCAGGGGGTGGGGCTATTGCGATGCCAAACACACCGACCCAGCATTAGTCCACTGACTAGTCTTTAGTCATCTGTGAATCATTTCTCAAAAAATCTTTGAAGAGGGAGTGACTCAGAATCAAAAACAAAAGTGAAACTTATAAAACATGTGAATATGTTGTTTTGGGTGAATATAGCATTTTCAAAACAATTAAAGGAAACATGGAGATCTAAATATGTTATGTGTTAATGCCCCAAAGAAGTAAATGCCCCCTCTTTAATACCCCACAGAAGTCAAATACCCCTCTTTAATACCCCATAGAAGTCAAATACCCTCTTTAATACCCCATAGAAGTCAAATACCCCTCTTTAATACCCCATAGAAGTCAATAATACCCTCTTTAATACCCCACAGAAGTCAAATACCCCTCTTTAATACCCCACAGAAGTCAAATACCCCTCTTTAATACCCCATAGAAGTCAAATACCCCTCTCTTAATACCCCATAGAAGTCAAATACCCCTCTTAATATACCCCATAGAAGTCAAATACCCCTCTTTAATACCCCATAGAAGTCAAATACCCTCTTTAATACCCCACAGAAGTCAAATACCCCTCTTTAATACCCATAGAAGTCAAATACCCCTCTTTAATACCCCACAGAAGTCAAATACCCGTCTTTAATACCCCATAGAAGTCAAAATACCCTCTTTAATACCCCATAGAAGTCAAATACCCCTCTTTAATACCCCATAGAAGTCAAATACCCCTCTTTAATACCCCATAGAAGTCAAATACCCCTCTTTAATACCCCATAGAAGTCAAATACCCCTCTTTAATACCCCACAGAAGTCAAATACCCCTCTTTAATACCCCATAGAAGTCAAATACCCCTCTTTAATACCCCACAGAAGTCAAATACCCCTCTTTAATACCCCACAAAAGTCAAATACCCTCTTTAATACCCCATAGAAGTCAAATCAAATACCCTCTTTAATACCCCACAGAAGTCAAATACCCCTCTTTAATACCCCACAGAAGTCAAATACCCCTCTTTAATACCCCATAGAAGTCAAATACCCCTCTTTAATACCCCATAGAAGTCAAATACCCCTCTTTAATACCCCATAGAAGTCAAATACCCCTCTTTAATACCCCATAGAAGTCAAATACCCCTCTTTAATACCCCACAGAAGTCAAATACCCCTCTTTAATACCCCATAGAAGTCAAATACCCCTCTTTAATACCCCATAGAAGTCAAATACCCCTTTTAATACCCACAGAAGTCAAATACCCCTCTTTAATACCCCACAGAAGTCAAATATCCCTCTTTAATACCCCACAAAAGTCAAATACCCTCTTTAATACCCCATAGAAGTCAAATACCCTCTAATACCCCATAGAAGTCAAATACCCCTCTTTAATACCCCATAGAAGTCAAATACCCCTCTTTAATACCCCACAGAAGTCAAATATCCCTCTTTAATATACCCCACAGAAGTCAAATATCCCTCTTTAAATACCCCACAAAAGTCAAATACCCTCTTTAATACCCCACAGAAGTCAAATACCCCTCTTTAATACCCCACAGAAGTCAGATACCCCTCTTTAATAACTTTTAACTCTTAACAAACGTAGCTTACGTCACTTTCCATGTCTCTGCTCATTCTCAGGTCAGGACCACAGAGGACGTTTCATCATCAACAGCGTCACTGGAGCCGTTAGTACCACACGAGTTCTGGACCGAGAAGAAACCTCAAACTACACCCTGACTATTCAGGCCCAAGACCACGGCCCCACCCCCCTCAGCTCCTCCACCCAGATCCACGTTCTCCTCCTGGACCAGAACGACAACACGCCCACCTTCCCACACAAAACGTACCAGGCCTCCGTCAGCGAAGGGTTAGCGGTGGGATCCGAGGTGATCCGACTTACGGCGTTTGACCCAGACGAAGGCGCCAACGGTGAAATCACGTATTCTTTGATGGAGGAGAACAGTCAAGGAACATTTTCTGTGGATCCTTTTACCGGAATCATCCGCACTTCAAAACCGCTGGACCGGGAAACGAGGAGCCAGTACAGCGTCCGTGTGTTGGCGAGTGACGGCTGCACCCAGGGCCCGCTCA
Source organism: Periophthalmus modestus (assembly GCA_019594935.1). Taxonomy (NCBI): domain Eukaryota; kingdom Metazoa; phylum Chordata; class Actinopteri; order Gobiiformes; family Gobiidae; genus Periophthalmus; species Periophthalmus modestus. The sequence continues at coordinate 63,922 of JAIEZT010001215.1, forward strand.
GCTCCGCGGTTTTGCTCACCATACAAGTCGAAGACGTGAATGATAACGCTCCGGTCTGCACCCGCAACCCCGTCAATGCCTGGGTTTCCATGACGATGCCACCGCATCACGTCATAACTATGGTGACGGCTACAGATAAAGACCAAGGAGAGAACGGGACGGTCAGATATATGATGTCAGACGAGGAGGATTTATTCAGTATCAACAGCGATACGGGGGAGGTGTCGCTGAGGAGGAGAGTGAGGGCGGGGTTTTCGGGGGCGATGCTTCATGTGGTGGTGTCCGATAGGGCGAGGACACCGCTCACCTCCACCTGTCTGCTCTTCATTCATTTACTGGGGGAACGGGAGCGGCTGCAGTTCACTGAGAAAGTGTACAACGCCACAGTGAATGAGAACAGCAGGGCAGGTGAGTCTCACCCAAAAATATCTAACTGTGCAGATGATTTTGTTAAAGGGCTGATGGTAGAACGTTTCCTCATCAGAAACATGGACCTGGAGTTGTGTTTTGTTTCATTCACACGTTTAACACACAGACCCTGAATATTGAGTTGTTTTCTTAAACTGAAAACTCTCTGTTGCACATTGTGATTAAATGATGTTATCTCAACTGCCTCAGGGATGTAGACCGACTAATAGTTTGTTACTCAAACATCTGTGAATGAAACAAAACACAACTCCAGGTCTGTTTTTGAGGAGCATTAGAACATGGAGCTCACAAGAGTCAGTTCTGTGTAAGATCTTTAAAATTCATTATATTAAATCAGTCCTGTTGTTCTTGTGTCTCTATGGTTCTCATCTCTGATCCTTGTGGATCATTATGTTATAATTTACATTTTAAATCACAAAATTCATCTAAAACGACTTAATGAAAGAAACAAGTCCACTGACATCCACGTGAGAAAACTGCGGTGCCCAATGGCAGCTGACGTGAACGTCACCACAACAAAAATGATGACGCGACGCTGCCGAATCCTACAAGGATCACAGACTAAGAAAATAAAACTGGAAAAGGAAGTGCGAACTGGCACAGTGGGCGTGGCACAGTGGAGGTTAAACAGTGGTAGATCGACAAAATGTCTCATTGAAAGTAAGAGATTAAAGATTAAACTCAAACATGAATCACTCCAAATACAACTTCAGAGGGAAATGAGAAGAAACAACTAGAACATGATTAAAGATCTGAGTTAGATTTACAGATTGGAGCTGATTTCAAACTAGGACATTCTTGTAAATAAACAGACATGTGGAGTGTTTAGGCCGGGTCGCCGTGGCAGCAGCCTAAGCAGAGACTCTCAGAGACATAGTGTCCTGGGTCTCCCCCTGAGCCTCCTCCAGGTGGGACATGAACACCTCCCCAGGGAGGTGTCCAGACCAGATGCCTGCACCTCCTGTGTGACTGAGCTCCTCACCTTCTCTCTAAGGGAGAGCACAGCCGCCCTGCGGAGGAGGCGCATTTAAACTCGAAAATCTGCCATTTTGTTCTTTTGGTTATCACCCAAAGCTTCATGACCATAGGGGAGGGTAGGAACAGAGATCTAAACAAATACTAAACCAGGACTTAACCAGGACTAAACCAGGACTGAACCAGGACTAAACCAGGACTGAACCAGGACTGAACCAGGACTGAATCAGGACTGAATCAGGACTGAACCAGGACTGAACCAGGACTGAACCAGGACTGAACCAGGACTAAACCTGGACCATACCAGGACTAAACCAGGACTGAACCAGGACCACAGGTAAATGAAGAGCTTTGCTCCATCCTCTCCTGTGGAGGTCAGCAGCTCTCCACCTTCTCTGTAAACCGTGTTGGTGAAGCACTGCTGTCCCTTCCTGAGGCGCTGGACTTTTCCATTGAGGCCGACTGATAGTCCTCCTCCACAGCCTCCCTGAACTCCTCCCAACCCCAAGTTCTGTGACCGCCTGAGCCATGGCACGCTCAGGACGCCTCATGTGCCTCAGGAGTCCGATAAGCCCTAACCCAGCAAGGCTCGAGAGGAAAGAACATTTCCATAAACGCATTATACATTTTCAGATAAATAAATAAACCAGTTTGGCTCCTAGATTCAAGCAGAGACTAAAAGATGGCGCTGAGGAGCCTGATGGTTCTGCTGCTGCGATTGAAAATGGCAAAGGAGAATATCTGAAATGGGAGTGTATTTAAATCAATAACAGATGATGATAATGAAATGTGGTCATGCTCGTGTAACAGGAAGCACCACTGAACCTGTTTTTGTTCCAGTTTTATTGTCGTGTGTTGCAAAAGCTCCGCTGTGTGAAACCATCACTTTGACTTTGTGCAGGGACTTGGATCACAAAAGTTGAAGCCAGTGATCCAACCAACAGCCGACTGAGGATCACGTACACGATATTCAGTGGCAACGAGGACAACGTTTTCTCCATCAACCGGCACACAGGTGAGCTACTGTTCATGTGGACCTGATGCTGTCTTTACCCTTCCTGCTACGGACGCCATTTTTAGGACCTTTCAGAAGAATATTTAGTTTTAATCAATTGGTTTCTATGGTAACAGTTTTTTTAAGTTAAAGTTTTAAGTCAGTCACACTGTCCATGAGGTACGAGCGCCACGAAAACATCTTTTTCCCATGAAGGAACTTGATTTGTATCTGGCACGTCCGTGTTTATTGTGTTTAGTTTTTCTTTGCAAAACTGGGGAGATTTTGGATCTTTTTGTTGTATATGATAAAATTTGAGCTGTGGGGAGTAGAATCAGTGACTTCTATGGCTAAATATTGGTTCATTCTGGTATTTGTTAGTTTCATTAAAGTTCCATTAAAGTTCCATTAAAGTTTCATTAAAGCTTCATTAAAGTTTCATTAAAGGCCTGACCTGCAGCTGTCTGAGTAAAAATGTTTTCGTGGTTTACTTATTATCTTCCATTACTGTTACTGAGTCAGTATCATTGTGTATCGCGATATCTCTGTGTTATCGTGACAGACAAGGCCAGTTATTTGACCAAATAAATAAAATAAACCAAATAAACTGCCGTGTGGCCAAAATACCCCAGTGTATTTGAAAAAGCTGCTCCCATCCCCAGGGGAGGTCCGCCTGCAGAAGGGGAACTGTCTGGACTTCGAGCAGGGTCCCAGGGTGGAGCTGGTGGTGCTGGCTGATAATGGACTGCAGAGCGCCCACAGTAGAGTGTCCATCACCCTGCAGGACGTCAATGACCACGCCCCCCTGTTTGAACACAAAGACTACAGGACGGCCGTGTGGGAGGGGCAAGTCCACGACACCTACGTCATGCAGGTAAGTAAGGCCCAACGCGGCCACACGCCAACACCCACCCCACGCCGCCAACACTCCCACACCCACACGCCCAACACACCCAACGCCAACATGCCAACACTCCCACATGCCAACACACCCACACGCCAACACACCCACACGCCAACACTCCCACACGCCAACACTCCCACACGCCAACACTCCCACACGCCAACACTCCACACGCCAACACGCCAACCACACCCCACACGCCAACACACCCACACGCCAACACACCCACACGCCAACACTCCCACACGCCAACACACCCACACGCCAACACTCCCACACGCCAACACGCCAACACACCCACACGCCAACACACCCACACGCCAACACTCCCACACGCCAACACGCCCACACGCCAACACTCCCACACTCCCACACGCCACAACACTCCCACACGCCAACACGCCAACACGCCAACACACCACACGCCAACACACCCACACGCCAACACACCCACACGCCAACACTCCCACACGCCAACACCCACACGCCAACACTCCCACACGCCCAACACTCCCACACGCCAACACTCCCACACGCCAACACTCCCACACGCCAACACTCCCACACGCCAACACGCCACACGCCAACACTCCCACACGCCAACACTCCCACACGCCAACACGCCACACGCCACAACACTCCCACACTCCCACACGCCAACACTCCCACACGCCAACACGCCAACACACGCCACACGCCAACACACCCACACGCCACACACTCCCACACGCCAACACACCCACACGCCAACACACCCACACGCCAACACTCCCACACGCCAACTCTCCCACACGCCAACACGCCAACACGCCACACGCCAACACTCCCACACGCCAACACTCCCACACGCCAACACTCCCACACGCCCAACACTCCCACACGCCAACACGCCAACACACCCACACGCCAACACACCCCAACACTCCCACACGCCAACACGCCAACACGCCAACACTCCCACCCGCCAACACGCCAACACACACCCACACGCCAACATACCCACACGCCAACACTCCCACACGCCAACACGCCACACGCCAACACACCCACACGCCAACACTCCCACACGCCAACACGCCAACACTCCCACACGCCAACACACCCACACCCAACACTCCCACACGCCAACACGCCAACACGCCACACGCCAACACTCCCACACGCCAACACGCCACACGCCAACACTCCCACACGCCAACACGCCACACGCCAACACGCCACACACGCCAACACTCCCACACACGCCAACACGCCACACGCCAACACGCCCACACGCCAACACTCCCACACGCCAACACGCCACACGCCAACACGCCCACACGCCAACACGCCAACACTCCCACACACCAGCACACTCAAGTAAATATAAGTCACTTTTTAAAGAAATTGTACTTTTCAGAGCCCTTTTCTTGCAGCATACTTTTACTTCTACTCAAGTAATATTTCTATTGAAGTAACAGTACTTTTACTGGAGTACAAGTGGTGTTCCTCGCAGTTACCCTGCCTCATGGTAGGGGGCGCTCGTGAGCCCAGGGAATCATGTAACAAGTTAACAAGTCAAGTTTAGCAGTTCACTTTTTTCTTCTTGTCTGTTCTACTTTTTAAATGGAGGAAGATACATATTAAAGCTCAGTTTTCTAAACTGGACTTTGGGTCGAAGCAGGAGGTTAGAATTAAAGGACCAACGCTAAAGGAGCTAAAGGGTTTGCTCCAGACGACGGGACAAAGACTCGCTCTTTTCAAACACAGTGGGACCAAATGGGAAGAAATTTAATGATTCAATCCACTGAAAACTGGGAAACAGAATAAGGATAAAAAAACAATATAAAACCAGCTTTTTATTTCACACTATTAGAGATATTTCATATGGACTTTAGAACTTTTATTTTGAAATTCTTTTTTACTCTGGCCCCAAGTCACTGGAGAGAAACTGACCCGGGACAAATGTGAGACACTGGGTTTATATGTTTGTAAATCTGACGACATCAGAGCCTCATGAACCTCACACACGACACTGGTCCTGACAGTTACTCTTTAAGTCACTCTTACTTGAGGAGAACTTTTCACAAATACTTTTTTACGTGAGTAATGTCTTGGACCACTACTTTGTACTTCTACTTGAGTAATATCATTTTGAAGTAAAGTTACTTTTACTTGAATACAGTTTTGGCTCCTCTACTATCTTTGACTCTTCTATATTTCCTTGGTGTAGGTGCGTGCCTCAGACGCAGACAGCGGGTTAAACGGTCAGATAGAATACTCCATCATATCTGGCAACCATAACGACGCCTTTATCCTGGACTCTGTGAGAGGGATTCTGGCCACGAATGTTGTGCTGGACCGAGAGATCACCAGCTCCTACAAGTGAGTCTATGTGACACTGTTATGTAACCTCTCTGTGCTCTCAACCATACGAGGACAAATTAGATCAATTAACTGTGAGTGGGAGGAAGAAAAGGCCCAAAGTTCAACTGCTTTTGTGCCACACCTGAAAAACCTCCACATACAGAGTCACGTGGGGCGTTACAGCAGAACTCTACAAACTGTACATCATGTTTATGTGAGGAACATTATGTAATAGCAACCACAGAGCGTAAAAAAATGACTGAGCGAGTGTGACGTCACCACAGCTTCAGCTCCAAATGCAGCTCTTCGAGGCTGGAGCAGGTTTAGCGGCTAATCTGGAGCAGAGTTACATATTTGAAAGTCTGTCCACGAGTATCATAGCAACCAAAGAACCAATCAGGAGCGAGGCTGTTGAAGGCAACGCCCCTTCCCGCCCACACCGCGGGTTTAGCAGAGAGCGAACACTTAGCAACGCTGTCAATCAAACCTGTTGCTAACGCTAGCGGGACTGTTGATTTGTCTGTTATGAATGTTCATATTTTGAGTGACAGGATCCCAGAGCAGGTTAATGTAGAGAGTTAATCTGAACATTTAAGACCAAAATGAGTCTGACAGCAGCAGGTGACAGAGAGAGACACAGTTTTTACACAGAAAGTGAATTGGATTTGGACATAGTTAGCCTGCTAGAAACCGTGTTCCAAACAGGAAGTGATCATGTCGCACTTCCTGCTCCGACTTGACTCTGGCTCCAGTTCACTTTACATTGAAAAACTCTCTCTCTCTCTCTCTCTCTCTCTCTCTCTGTCTCTGCTGCTGTCAGACTCATTTTAGTCTTAAATGTTCTTATTAACCCTCGACATGATCCTGGGTTGAACTTTTTTAACTTATTTTTTTTTGTTTTGTGTTTTTTTGAGTTTTTTCTTTTTTTTTTTTTAGATTTTTTTTTTTTTTTTTTTTTTTTTTTAAGTTATTTGAGGGTGTTTTTTTTTTTTTAGTTAATTTTCTTCATTTTTTGAATTTTTTAAAGTTTTTTTTTTTTTTATTATGAGTTTTTGTTGTTGTTTTTTTAAAGTTATTTTGAGTTGATTTATTTTATATTTTTGCTATATTGAGTTTTTTGTTTGTTTGTTTTTTGAGTTATTTTTTTATTTATTTATTTATTTTTTGGTCTATTTTTTGTCTTTTGTAAAACCATGTCCTCTCTCTCTGTCCCTGCGTCTGTCAGACTCATGTTGGTCTTAAATGTTCGTATTAACCCTCGACATGATCCTGGGGTTTTTATTTCACGTCTGTGTCTGTAAATCAACATATGAACATTAATAACAGACACATCAGGCGTCTTGTTTCTCCCAGAGGTCGCTCCTGTTAGCGTTAGCAACAGGTTTGATTGACAGCGTTGCTAACTGCTTGCTTTGTGCTCAAACCCGCGGTGTGGGCGGGAAGGGACGTTACCTTCAACAGACTCGCTCCTGATTGGCTCTTTGGTTGCTATGATACTCATGGACAAAATTCCAAATATGCAAGTCTGCTCCAGATTAGCCGCTAAACCTCCTCCAGCCTCGACGAGCTTCATTTGGAGCCGAACGCTGTGGTGATGTCACACTCACGCAGTCACTTTTTTATACAGTTTGGTTTTATTATTAGTCACACTCGCTCTGTCCACGTCTTTACACAGGCTGTGGTGTGTGTAATGTAGAAAGTAGTAAACATAAAGAAATATTTTTGCATTAAACCTCACATTGTTGTACATTTCAGACTGGTTCTACAGGCGGCAGACAGAGGAAACCCACCCTTCACCAGCACCGCCACGGTCCGGGTCCAAGTGGTGGACGTGAATGACAACGGTCCCACTATACCCCCCATGGAGCCTGTCCTCGTCCCAGAGAGTAAGAGTGACCGTGGGAGCGGGGAGGAGGGAGAAAAACGCCCGGAGACGAGATTATCAAACATCTGTTATCGTGACGTTTCCTCATCACAAACAGACCTGTTTCTTTCACACATGTTTAACACACAAACCCTCTGTCAAACTGAAAACACTCTGTTCCACCCTGAGATGTCATCGTGTGGTAATACAGGAAGTGCTCCACTGTGTTTTTAAACTCCACACACCGTCACTAGAATCATTTGGATCATTTCAGACGTGGAATTTTAATCTGTACTGAACTAAAGGTAAAAGGAGGAGTTCACTTGAAAACTACCACTTCATGACATCACAAGTTTATGTCCATTTATATATAGATACTGTACTTTCCGAACTACAAACCGCTACTTTTTTCCAGTTTTTAACCGCTGCGGCTTATGGTGCAGTGCGGCTTTTTTTCTGTGGCGCCAAAAACATTTTGCCCAGTAACAGTCGACATAAAAGTGCAGAGTGGATGTTGGTCCTGACGTGTCTGTCGCTCTGTCAGTGACTCGTTTCTTACAGTGATAAGACACAGTGTCTGGTTTATCTCAGGGGTTTGTATAAACAAAATCCGTGAAGTAGAAAACTTTATTTTTTACAATTATTCCTCTGACTCCGCCTCTTCGTCCTGGCGCCGCTGTAATGTCCCGTAATGTTCTTTTTCCTGAGTCACAAACTAAAGCAGATCCATCCGCAGGTTACAGCCCTTTTTGCTCCTTGTTCAAACTTATTCTGCTGTCGTCCTTATGTTATTTTCCTCCTTCTTTATGTTGTTTCACATGTAAAGTCTCTCGTGGACGTCCAGAGCGTCCACAACGCGAGTCGGAGGCGTTTGTCTCTAATACAAAGTGTCCAACGCGACTGTTTCAGAGTCACACTGCAGCAGCCAATATTTTTGGTAAATTTGGTTGAAGCATTCTGTCCTGTACAGGAGACACGGCACCTCCTTTAACCAATCAGGACGCAGAACACGGCACCTCCTTTAGCCAATCAGGACGCAGAACACGGCACCTCCTTTAACCAATCAGGCCAATCAGGACGCAGAACACGGGCACCTCCTTTAGCCAATCAGGAGGCGCAGAACACGACACCTCCTTTAGCCAATCAGGACGCAGAACACGTGCCTGCATACAATGTAAAAAAAAGCATGTAAAAACTGCACTAGTCCCTCACAAAAGAATGTTTTTGAACTAATTTTTCATATTACTATGTGGGATACCTGCGGCTTAAAATCCAGTGCGGCTTGTATAAGTTTTTCTTTCTAAAATTAAAGCATGCAGCTTTTAATCAGGAGCTGTGTAGTCCGGAAAATAGTGTATATATATATATATATATATATATATATATATATATATATATATATATATATATATATATATATATATATATATATATATATATATATATATATATATATATATATATATACACCTCCACTTTAAAGCAGAGATTGGAGAGAACACTTAAAAATAACCTTATTTGCTCGTCTCATTCTCGCCAAACCCTCTCGTCTCAGATCTCCTGGCGGGCTACATGGTCACTCAGGTGGTTGCTAACGACGTGGACCTGGGCTCAACCATCACCTACAGCTTCGGGGACAACAGCAGCAGCAGCGGACCGTTCGCCATCGACCGCTACACCGGAGTCGTCACACTGACCCGAGCGCTGGACTATGAGACGCAGACGGAGCACGTGCTAACTGTGAGGGCCTCCGACTCCCTCCACCACACCACAGGAGAGGTCAAAGTTCAAGTGCTTGATGTCAATGACAACGCTCCTGTGTTCACCCAAGTCTCCTACAAGGTACTTCTCCCGAATCAAACCTGTTGCTAACGTTAGCCGGAGCGACATCAGGGAAAGAAGCCAGCTCATTGGTCTGTTAGTAATGATCACATTTTGATTCAGGGACAAAACAGTTGAATAAAAACGGCAGGATCATGTAGAGCGGGTTAATTCAGACATGTTAAGACCAAAATGGCGCGGCTCATGGCACTGATTACACAGAGAGAGAGGAGGAACGTTCAATAGAAAGACAATTGGAACCAGAGTCAAGGGAGCCAAATCCGGAAGCAAGTATGGGTGCAGCGGTTAGCGGGTTAGCGACTGTATGCCTCTTTATATATACAGTCTATGGTGGTCAACACAATCCATACACTTACAGTTTACTATTAAACTTTTTTTTGTTTTTCCAGGTGGAGTTGTCTGAGTTTCTTCCGGCAGAAACATTTGTCGTCTCTGTGTCTGCGTCTGACAGAGACTCAGGGCTCAGAGGAGAGGTCGTCTACAGACTCCTGTCATCTCCTCTACAGGGTTTCTACATCCTCCCAGATCTGGGTAAGGCCACGACGACTGAAGAGTCCTCTGTGATCAGGCGCCGTCTTCGCCCGAGGTCGCTCCCGCCTCCCGCCAGTGTTAGCAGGTCAAGCGTTACCTTCAGCAGCCTCGCTCCTGATTGGCTCTTTGGTTGCTATGATACTCAGGGTCAGAATTCCAAATGTGGACCTCGGCTCCAGATTCGCCGCTAAACCTGCTCCAGCCTCGACGAGCTTCACTTGACGCCAGACGCTGTGGTGACGTCACACTCACTCAGTCACTTAACCGTTTGTTTTATAAACACACAGAAGACAGCAAATATAATGAACTTTTTTTCTTTGCTACATAATTTCATATATTTGATGTCTTTTGTGTTTCTGTAAAGTGTAGTAGTAAACATAAAAAAACAAAAAAAACAAAACTTTGGGTTACTAGGCCCGTCCTGATATTTTGAAGTTGAAGTAAATATACTATCAGTGATAATACTGAAACTCATTTATGTCACTGACACAAAAACCCAAGTGATTTAAACCACAAAAACTATTATAAAACGACAGTATTAAAAATCATTAACTGCAATAAATAAACCGCAGAATGAAACACGTGTGAAGTCACATGATGCAGTGCCTCACACGGGCCCTGGTTCTTACTCAACATAAACATTCTGCACATGGACGTTTCCTCTGAGTTTTCACTGTTCTTCAGCCGACGAGTCCGACTTCAAAATGATAAATTCATCTGAAACAAATGTACCAAATGAAACACAACAGAGCGGCGGGGGCAGCGGCTCGGGGCTTTGTGTAGAACTTCACTCTGGATTTATTCTGCTTTTTACATTTACATTTGTATTTTAAAAATGAGGCCAACAACAATTATTCAAATTTTAAATATACGAAATCTCTTTGATATTAAAGTGGAACTAAACACTGTGTATGCGGCGTTAGCTTTATGTGTGGTGTCAGCTCTGTATGCGGCGTTAGCTCTGTTAGCTCTGTATGCGGTGGTAGCTGTGTGCGTGGTGTTAGCACTATAATTAGCTCTGTATACGGCGTTAGCTCTGTGTTTGGTGTTAGCTCTATGTGCGGTGTTAGCTCTGTATGTGGTGTTAGCTCTGTGTTTGGTGTTAGCTCTGTGTTTGGTGTTAGCTCTGTGTTTGTTAGCTCTGTGTTTGGTGTTAGCTCTATGTGCGGTGTTAGCTCTGTATGTGTGTGTAGCTCTGTGTGTTTGGTGTTAGCTCTGTGTTTGGTGTTAGCTCTGTGTTTGGTGTTAGCTCTGTGTTTGGTGTTAGCTCTATGTGCGGTGTTAGCTCTGTATGTGGTGTTAGCTCTGTGTTTGGTGTTAGCTCTGTGTTTGGTGTTAGCTCTGTGTTTGGTGTTAGCTCTATGTGCGGTGTTAGCTCTGTATGTGGTGTTAGCTCTGTGTTTGTGTTAGCTCTGTGTTTGGTGTTAGCTCTGTGTTTGGTGTTAGCTCTGTGTTTGGTGTTAGCTCTATGTGCGGTGTTAGCTCTGTATGTGGTGTTAGCTCTGTGTTTGGTGTTAGCTCTGTGTTTGGTGTTAGCTCTGTGTTTGGTGTTAGCTCTGTGTTTGGTGTTAGCTCTATGTGCGGTGTTAGCTCTGTATGTGGTGTTAGCTCTGTGTTTGGTGTTAGCTCTGTGTTTGGTGTTAGCTCTGTGTTTGGTGTTAGCTCTGTGTTTGGTGTTAGCTCTATGTGCGGTGTTAGCTCTGTGTTTGGTGTTAGCTCTGTGTTTGGTGTTAGCTCTGTGTTTGGTGTTAGCTCTATGTGCGGTGTTAGCTCTGTAATTAGTTCTGTAATTATCTCTGCAGCTTCTCAAATCTGTTGTTGTCCAACAACAGATGTTAGGGCAACAGTCTAAGATGGAACTCACAGACTTCCCTCACCCCAGACACTTCCTCCAGCTGCTCCTGTGGAACCTCAAGGTGTTCCCAGGCCAGCAAAAACTCCATTGACCACTGTTGATTAATCGACAAAATGACTGAAAGCTCTAACTGCTAAATAGCTCTAGAGTTTTCCAAATCATATTCACCTTTTTTTTTGTGTTTTGTTTATTTCTTACAGGGTCTGTTTTCACCAACAAGCCCCTAAAATCCATCACCAACAGCAACGTGGTTCACCTCCTGGTTGAAGCCCGAGACCAAAGTGAGCCAGTACGTTCCAGTGTGGCCTCCATTGAAGTTCAGATCGTGGACAGCAATGACCACGCCCCAGTGTTCCACCAAGACATCTACTCTCTGACCGTCCCAGAAGACACACCCACCGACACCACCTTACTCACCCTCTCTGCTGATGATGAAGACTGGAGTCCCAAGAACACCCACCTCGACTACGCTATTGTTGGGGGCAACGAGGAAAAGAGATTCTGTCTTGAGGTCAAATTGATTCAGGTTGAGAATCAGCTGCGAAACGTAGCAAAGCTGGTTCTCTGTAACCCTTTGGACCGGGAAACTACGGAAACGTACTCTTTGACTGTTAGCGTTTCAGATCGGGGAAAGCCACCGCTGAACAGTACAGCTTTTGTCATGGTGTCTGTAACTGACTGCAATGACAACGCTCCAAAGTTTTCGAACACAGAATATCACATCCAAGTGAGTGAGAACAGCGTCGTTGGAACTCGCTTGGTTCAAGTTCACGCCCATGATCCTGACTTCGGAGCCAACGGTCTTGTGCGATACGATATCGTTTCCGGCAACAGCAAACAGCACCTCACAATCAACTCCCAGTCTGGTGTTTTAGCTGTTAACCAATCGCTCGACTATGAGGAAGATTCGAAGTACACTGTGACCGTTAGGGCTTCCGACGGTAGCGAAACATCAGATGAACGAAATGTCGCATTCGCCGTGATTTATGTTACCGTATTGGACGAAAATGACAACGCGCCATACTTCATGTTCCCAACTGTAAACTGTTCCGTGCTGGAGAATCTACCGGAGTTTACTCCCACATGCTCCATCAATGCAAATGATGACGACTCTGGCCCCTATCGGTCTGCTGACTTATTCCATTTTGACATCCTGCCTCATTCAAAGCCCTGATCATAAAGACGCATTTGGGATTGACAGCTTTACCGGAGACATCCACACCAGGCAAACCTTTGACTACGAACGCGAAAATGAGTATTGCTTTCTTGTGGAAGCTAGAGACAAAGGAGAAAAGGCAGCCACCCTAAGAGTCCAGGTAGCTATTAAAGGAGTCGACGAGTTTAGCCCGATCTTCAGTCAACAACAGTACTACTTTCTTCTCGGGGAAAACGCCAAGCCTGGAGAGACTCTTGGCTTTGTGATGGCGGTGGATCACGATGGTGGGCTTGATGGACAGGTGGAATATGCATTGCTCCACCCATCCCCATTTTTCTTGATAAACAAAACTACTGGTGCAATTTTGGTGTCTGATCCTGTATTTCATAAAAGAGTCAGTCACAGAAATGATGATATGGTGGAGTTAATCGTGTCTGCAAGCAGTCCCAAACTTGGTTCTCGGACTACAACGTGTCCAGTTTACGTCAATATTTCCAGTTCAGCAGAAGCGCTAACTGGAGTACCACTCAACGGGCACGTTCTCAGTCTGGGCATTTCATTACTGTTGGTCCTTGTTATTTTAGTCATCTTCGTAGGTTTAGTTTTGTCATATAAACTAAAAGATGCCGCAGTCAAGAAGGCATCTGCCATTGCTTCAAGTTTGAGTCAAAACCCAGATTCATTCTACAGCTCCAGTGAACAGTCTCAGAGCATTATCTGTCTGCATGAACTCAAGCGCCCCAGCATTCAAGTGGTGAGGAAGGAGCTGCCCAAACAGTACAGCCCTTCAGACTCTAGTGGACATGGGTCAGCCGAAGGTGAGACCGCCGAGGACCTGGAGATTAAGTGGATCAACACTTTATCTCGTCGTAGAGGAGAAGCAGGACATGAACCTTCAGAACATCATGATTCTGCATTACCTGGAGACAACACTTCAAATTACTCTGTCAAACCTGACCCAGAGCACGTGCCAGCATCAGCTTCATGCCTGACTTCTGGGTTGGCTAGCACTGAAAGCTTACATCATTTCAAGGAGGAGGGCGGAGGTGAAGGTCTGCTCCCAGCTATCGTCCAATTTCCGAATCGAGAGGAGAACATGGGGACAAAAGGTTACGCTCCCCTTTCGGAAGCTGCAGATTCTTTGACATCTCTGGTTGGTTTAGAAGAGCAAGTGCAAGGTAGCTACGCTTGGGACTACCTCCTTGACTGGGAGCCGCAATACCATATGGTAGCTTCGGTGTTCACGGATATCGGTATGCTCCCGGACGAGGAGCTCCAAGGCGGGCGTGAGAGTTTGGCCTGTGATGTGAGCTGTTTAAGGCACCCGCCCCCTCTGATCACTGCAGTAGCTCAGCCCGGGATAAGAACAGTACCTCCCAGGAAGCCAAGCCGTGCGCGCAGTCTCAGTAGGAAGCCATCTTACCCCAGATACTGCTACTCTCCCTTAACTAGCAACACTGGATTAACCCCCTCGGCAATGACTCCTACCTTTTCCCCATCCCTGACCTCACTGAGTGTCCAGACACCCAGAGCGTCCCCGGTGGTTTCAGACACTGGGGTGGGAGGTATCAGGCTAGAAGCAGGACCTCCCACAGCGAGCCTCTTGGAGACTGAAATACAAGTGTAGATATGGACAGGTTGCATTTTATTATTAAAGACTATTGGTAAAAGTGTTATATACGAGTGTGTTCGTAATAGAAATGTTGAAAATAAATGTGGTTATGCGGATTAAAATAAGTGGGACTAAGCCGTACTAACTTTAAAGGGACATAAAATATGGAAATGTTTGAATTAGCTCAGGATTATGACGAGGCTAAAAGCTGCAAAGTTCCATTACTTCTTCGTGCATGTTTGAGTAATCACTGTCCTGTATTTGATTCTTGGGTGGCTGGGTGAAAAATTGTGTTTTCACCTACCCCCTATCACTGCCTACATCACTATATTTACTTGTGATTATTCCAAAAAGTTGGACTCAAGGTCACCTACAATTTTTCGAGTTAATGAACCTGTTTCTGTCAAGATGTTTTACTTAAAAATGCAGTTTACAGTGAACAATGATTATCGTATGTTATAGTTATTACAGAGCACACGGATCCACTGACCCACAGGTTGACGGTGCGTTTCCACTTCCCACAAATGAATACCGTTGTTGTGTCCTTGGGCAAGACACTTACCCTCCCTCACCCCCAGTGTCCGTGTGCACTGGTGTGTGAATGTGTGAGTGGTTCCTTGATGTAAAACGCTTTGAGCCTTGAAGGTGGCGTTCATCATGACTTTAATGAAATAAATGCACGTTTGTAATGTCACTTTTGTGATTCTATAGACGTGGCCCATTTCCTCTAATGACCAGAGCGACCAGAGCCCCGTGCCACCTCACAGCGGTCTAAGAGGGGCAACCAAAAGCACATGTTAAATATTTATTGAATTCTTTTATTAATGTGAGCAGAAAATGAAACTCTTTGTATTGACTGAGGAGCTTTTTGGCCGTGACTTTAACAGGCTCTGTATCAGTTTAATGTCTGAGCTTCAAATACTATGATACCATCATATTCTATAACTGATTTTATTGTAAGTTACAACATTTTCAAACAAAATGGTGCTAAACCAGTATTTCTTTTTTTTTGTATTTTGTATTTTTATTTTTTTTTTTTGTATTTTTTTGTTTGTTTTTGTAATAATAAAACTTGAACTACTTTGACAGGGGAACTATTAAACACACCTGCACATGTGTGTTTTATAATGCTAATGTAATTAAAATATATTTAATCTACTTTTCTTGTGATTGTTTTGTTAGTCAAAGTTCAACACTTTTCTTCCTCCCTCGTGAAAGAATATGGCCCCAGGAGCTTATCATATAGTTTTCATTAAAGTCGACCAATTCTGCAAAATCTGCTTCTTACACACACGCCCACTGTGACACGCCCACTGTGACACGCCCACTGTGACACGCCCACTGTGACACGCCCACTGTGACACGCCCACTGTGACACGCCCACTGTGATGTCTCGCCCACTGTGACGTACACGCCCCACTGTGACGTACACGCCCACTGTGACGTACACACGCCCACTGTGACGTACACGCCCACTGTGACGTACACGCCCACTGTGACACGCCCACTGTGACGTACACGCCCACTGTGACACGCCCACTGTGACACGCTCATGTGTGACGTACACGCCCACTGTGTACACGCCACTGTGACGTACATGCCCACTGTGACGTACACGCCCACTGTGACACGCCCACTGTGACGTACACGCCCACTGTGACACGCCCCACTGTGACACGCTCCACTGTGACACGCCCACTGTGATGTACACGGCCACTGTGACACGCCCACTGTGACACGCCCACTGTGATACACCACTGTGATGTGACACGCCCACTGTGACGTACACGCCCACTGTGACGTACACGCCCACTGTGACACGCCCACTGTGACGTACACGCCCACTGTGATGTACACGCCCACTGTGTGACACGCCCACTGTGACGTACACGCCCACTGTGACACGCCCACTGTGACACGCCCTGTGACACGCCCACTGTGACGTACACGCCCACTGTGATGTACACGCCCACTGTGACGTACACGCCCACTGTGACGTACACGCCCACTGTGACGTACACGCCCCACTGTGACGTACACGCCCACTGTGATGTACACGCCCACTGTGATGTACGCCCTGTGACACGCCCACTGACACGACTGTACACACGCCCACTGTGACACGCCCACGCCCACTGTGACACGCCCACTGTGATGTACACGCCCACTGTGACACGCCCACTGTGACACGCCCACTGTGACACGCCCACTGTGACACGCCCACTGTGACACACATACTGCAGTTTTCTAACACAGAAGTGGACTTGTCTCTTTCATTAAGTGTTCTTAGATGAATTTTGTGATTTAAAAAGTACATTCTAACATAAAGTTCCTCATTGTCATAACTATAATAGTAGTAAACCTGGGGTCCTGTGTGTCGTAAACGTGGACATCAGCCAAACATCAGAGAGAACTTTTTACTGACTCAGTTCTGTTTGTGGTTTTAGTCAGACAGGTCACATTATGTAGATGGAGCCGATCTCTCGCTGTATCTGATAATCTGCCCCAAAAACCTGAAAGTGCCAGGATCAGTTCAAAAAAACAGACAAAACTCTGAAAGTGCCTCCAGCTCCAGGGCCTGACGTCTGGGTCAGCGATGGAAACTGATAAAACTGCTGTTAATGAAACAACTGAACTCTCAAGAGGCAGACGCTGTGAGACTACGGACGCAGGCGGAGGCAGACGGAGGCAGGCGGAGGCAGGCGGAGGCAGGCGGAGGCAGGCGGAGGCAGCAGGCGGAGGCAGACTCCAAAGGGAGGCAGGCGGAGGCAGGCGGAGGCAGAGGCAGACGGAGGCAGGCGAAGGCAGACGGAGGCAGGCAGCTGTGAGACTCCAAAGGCAGACGGAGGCAGGCGGAGGCAGGCGGAGGCAGGCGGAGGCAGGCGGAGGCAGGCGGAGGCAGGCGGAGGCAGGGGGAAGCAGGTGGAGGCAGACGGCTGTGATACTCCAGACCAACTTCAGAAATGATCTTTTGTTAAAACACAAACACAACCATTTTGGACCTGTCCTTCAGTGTTTTCTATATGTACAATTTTCTACTTTCTAGAAACATACAGAAGAATCATATATATATATATATTTATATATAAGTACCATATATGTAATTATGTAGTAAAATGTATACAATTATTAAAAGAATTATATATAATAGATATATATATAAATAATAATTTGCCCTCTGTGCTAAATCCCTCCCACTTCAGAGCATCACAATCAGCTGCATCCCACTAATGAAACTACTGCACATCACACCAGGTTTGTCAAGTTGTGTGCAGTTTTCTAACATGTTTTTGTATATTTATGGAGGATTGCCATTTGGGAACATGGTCCCTCACCCAAACTCCCCCCTGCTCCACCTCCTCGGCCCTCACCTGGTCCCTCTCCCAAACTCCCCCCTGCTTCACCTCCTCGGCCCTCACCTGGTCCCTCACTCCGGGCCCCTGCTGTTCCAGGACTTACAGTCATGATGAAGATAATATGAGTCTGGATTCCCTCATTGTGTTTCCTGTTTGAATAAAGAAATGAATGTTATGGTTGAAAACTTTATTCATGTTTTATTCAGTCTGGTTAAGGGCTGGTTATTACATAGTGGTACCACCCGAGAGAACAGGTTACACAGCAGACTGCAGGTGTTCAGAGTTCAGATCTGCAGGTGTTCAGAGTTCAGATCTGCAGGTGTTCAGTGTTCAGAGTTGCAGGTGTTCAGTGTTCAGAGTTGCAGGTGTTCAGTGTTCAGAGTTGCAGGTGTTCAGAGTTGCAGGTGTTCAGTGTTCAGAGTTGCAGGTGTTCAGTGTTCAGATCTGCAGGTGTTCAGAGTTGCAGGTGTTCAGTGTTCAGATCTGCAGGTGTTCAGTGTTCAGAGATGCAGGTGATCAGTGTTCAGAGTTGCAGAGTTACAGGTGTTCAGTGTTCAGAGTTGCAGGTGTTCAAGTGTTCAGTGTTCAGATCTGCAGGTGTTCAGTGTTCAGAGTTGCAGGTGTTCAGTGTTCAGAGTTGCGGGTGTTCAGTGTTCAGAGTTGCAGGTGTTCAGTGTTCAGATCTGCAGGTGTTCAGTGTTCAGATCTGCAGGTGTTCAGATTTGCAGGTGTTCAGTGTTCAGATCTGCAGGTGTTCAGATTTGCAGGTGTTCAGTGTTCAGAGTTGCAGGTGTTCAGTGTTCAGATCTGCAGGTGTTCAGTGTTCAGATCTGCAGGTGTTCAGTGTTCTAATCTGCAGGTGTTCAGAGTTGCGGGTGTTCAGTGTTCAGAGTTGCAGGTGTTCAGTGTTCAGATCTGCAGGTGTTCAGTGTTCAGATCTGCAGGTGTTCAGAGTTGTGGGTGTTCAGTGTTCAGTGTTCAGGTGTTCAGTGTTCAGATTTGCAGGTGTTCAGTGTTCAGAGTTGCAGGTGTTCAGTGTTCAGATCTGCAGGTGTTCAGATTTGCAGGTGTTCAGTGTTCAGAGTTGCAGGTGTTCAGTGTTCAGATCTGCAGGTGTTCAGAGTTGTGGGTGTTCAGTGTTCAGGTGTTCAGTGTTCAGACTTGCAGGTGTTCAGTGTTCAGATCTGCAGGTGTTCCGTGTTCAGAGTTGCAGGTGTTCAGAGTTGCAGGTGTTCAGAGTTGCAGGTGTTCAGTGTTGAGAGTTGCAGGTGTTCAGAGTTGCAGGTGTTCAGATCTGCAGGTGTTCCGTGTTCAGGTGTTCAGTGTTCAGATCTACAGGTGTTCAGTGTTCAGGTGTTCAGTGTTCAGATCTGCAGGTGTTCAGTGTTCAGGTATTCAGTGTTCAGGTGTTCAGTGTTCAGATCTGCAGGTGTTCAGTGTTCAGGTGTTCAGTGTTCAGATCTGCAGGTGTTCAGTGTTCAGATTTACAGGTGTTCAGTGTTCAGTGTTCAGAGTTGCAGGTGTTCAGTGTTCAGGTGTTCAGTGTTCAGAGTTGCAGGTGTTCAGTGTTCAGGTGTTCAGTGTTCAGGTGTTCAGTGTTCAGATCTGCAGGTGTTCAGTGTTCAGGTGTTCAGTGTTCAGATCTGCAGGTGTTCAGTGTTCAGTGTTCAGACTTGCAGGTGTTCAGTGTTCAGATCTGCAGGTGTTCAGTGTTCAGGTATTCAGTGTTCAGGTGTTCAGTGTTCAGATCTGCAGGTGTTCAGTGTTCAGGTGTTCAGTGTTCAGATCTGCAGGTGTTCAGTGTTCAGGGTTGCAGGTGTTCAGTGTTCAGAGTTGCAGGTGTTCAGTGTTCAGGTGTTCAGTGTTCAGATCTGCAGGTGTTCAGTGTTCAGATTTACAGGTGTTCAGTGTTCAGTGTTCGGAGTTGCAGGTGTTCAGTGTTCAGGTGTTCAGTGTTCAGAGTTGCAGGTGTTCAGTGTTCAGATCTGCAGGTGTTCCGTGTTCAGAGTTGCAGGTGTTCAGTGTTCAAGTGTTCAGTGTTCAGATCTGCAGGTGTTCAGTTTGCAGGTGTTCAGTGTTCAGAGTTGCAGGTGTTCGGTGTTCCGATCTGCATCTTTTCAGTGTTCAGATCTGCAGGTGTTCAGTGTTCAGATCTGCATCTGTTCAGTGTTCAGATCTGCAGGTGTTCAGTGTTCAGGTGTTCAGTGTTCAGAGTTGCAGATGTTCAGTGTTCAGGTGTTCAGTGTTCAGAGTTGCAGGTGTTCAGTGTTCAGAGTTGCAGGTGTTCAGTGTTCAGGTGTTCAGATCTGCAGGTGTTCAGTGTTCAGGTGTTCAGTGTTCAGATCTGCAGGTGTTCAGTGTTCAGAGTTGCAGAGTGTTCAGGTGTTCCGTGTTCAGAGTTGCAGGTGTTTCAGTGTTCAGGTGTTCAGTGTTCAGATTGCAGGTGTTCCGTGTTCAGATCTGCAGGTGTTCAGTGTTCAGGTGTTCAGTGTTCAGACTTGCAGGTGTTCAGTGTTCAGATCTGCAGGTGTTCCGTGTTCAGAGTTGCAGGTGTCAGAGTTGCAGGTGTTCAGAGTTGCAGGTGTTCCAGGTGTTCAGATCTGCAGGTGTTCAGTGTTCAGGTGTTCAGTGTTCAGATCTGCAGGTGTTCAGTGTTCAGTGTTGCAGGTTTTCAGATCTGCAGGTGTTCAGTGTTGAGAGTTGCAGGTGTTCAGAGTTGCAGGTGTTCAGATCTGCAGGTGTTCCGTGTTCAGGTGTTCAGTGTTCAGATCTACAGGTGTTCAGTGTTCAGGTGTTCAGTGTTCAGATCTGCAGGTGTTCAGTGTTCAGGTATTCAGTGTTCAGGTGTTCAGTGTTCAGTGTTCAGATCTGCAGGTGTTCAGTGTTCAGGTGTTCAGTGTTCAGATCTGCAGGTGTTCAGTGTTCAGTGTTCAGTGTTCAGGTGTTCAGTGTTCAGATCTGCAGGTGTTCAGTGTTCAGGTGTTCAGTGTTCAGTGTAGCTCAGTGTGTTCTCTGGATGTCTCTCTGTTGGCCTGAGCTCTTTAAACCTGATGGTTTGCGTTTGCGTTTCATGTGTTTCTTTCTCTCCAGGTATTTACTGGCGTCTAAACAACTGTGTGTTTTGTGCTTTGTGATTCACGGCTCGAGGGACCAGGCTTCAGCTTCAACAAGTGAATGTTATGAAACTACTACAGACTAACAGATGGACGAGCTTTTCGCTTCAAACTTCAAACCTTTAAACTTAAAAAACATGTGGACTCAGAGTTTGTTTTGTGTTGTATTTTCTTGCCCATATGTGAGTTTATATAAAAGGACAGAGTTAACCTGCGAGCCGCTGTGTTTCAAACAGATCACAAGCTTCCGGCTCCAGTTCACTCTTGTCATTTTGGTCTTAAATGTTCGTATTAACCCTCGACATGATCCTGGGGTTTTTATTTCACGTTTGTGTCTGTAAATCAACATATGAACATTAATACACAGACACATCAGGTCCTTCTGTCCCCGACGTCGCTCCTGTTAGCGTTAGCAACAGGTTTGATTGACAGCACCTGCTCTAATTCAGCAGTGCGGGCCGCAAGGGGCGTGACCTTCACCAGCCTCGCTCCTGATTGGCTGTTTGGTTGCTATGATACTCGTGGTCATAATTCCAAACATGGATCTTCTGCAGTTCGTCTCTAAACCTGCTCGTCTGGGTCTGAAGCTGTGGTGACGTCTCACTCGGTCACGTTTTTACGCAGACTCGTCTTACATCATGAAGACTCATCGGCCTCATTAATGTAGCTGCAACAGTTGAACCTCGTCTCGATAATCACACGACCGTGGAAGCTTTATTTTGTTTATCGTGGTACTTTTTTTTTGCACTACTGTGGAACTTTTTTTTTTTTTTTAATTTTTGAACTTTTCTGAAGATTTGAGCTGTAGAAAGTTGAATAAATAACTTCTGTGGCTCCTTCAGTGTCTCGTTTATTCAGTGCATCTCGTGCTCGTTAAAGTTCTGCACATATCGAGTGTTTTTTGTGGAAATCCAGCTTCGGGGTTTCAGTGTCAGAGGCGGAATGAGTTTTAATATCGTTCTTCAAAGTGTGTTTTCATGACAGGCCTGGTGTGCTGCCAGAGGACGGTCTGTTAGCATTAGCGTTTCTTTCGCGCGTTTCTTCAATGTTCAAGCTCGTATCTGCAGGAACATGACGTGTGTGTGGATCCGGCTCCGTCTGATTCAGGTCATCATGTTTCTAAAGTGCATGTAGACGTGCGCTGGGAGGAGGTCGCCGCTGATGAATGGCAGAAACATGACATCATTGTTAGGGTTTGTGGAATCTGGACGCTTTTTCTACGCCGCATATAAAATATACATCAGAGGAGGTATGGAAACCAAAAGTGGCAGTATTTATGCTAAATCTATCATCACAGTGATTTAGAATTTTCACAAAAGCTTCAGTTTGGTTTACATATCGAGTTATTCGGAGAGTGACTGCGGCTCGGGTTTATGAAAAGCAGGTGGTCAGATGGTCTCAAAGGGCCTGTGCAGACGACGTCCGCCAGGGAGCCGTCCACAGCTTCTGATTCATCTGGACATCACACCCGACTCATTTACATTTTTAAGATTAGAAAGTTGGAGTTAAATTGGCTAACATTTACGTATGCTAGCTCTCAGTAACGGTAATGGATGGATTGAAAGGGAATATTCAGTCGGAGCTCATGAGTCTCACACGTGGAGCTGTGTGAGCGTCGGTCTGGAAAAGGCAGAAGGTCCTGAATGAGGTTATTCAGTGGAAACGTCCCACAGAAATGAGCGAAATGTGTCAGTTGTGTTTAAAAGCAGCTCTTCAGGTCAAACACGTCTGCTGTGTGCCGCCTGATCACAGAGCGTTTGATTGGCCGATTATCAGGACGTGTACTTTAGCTCGTTGTTTCCTCGTTTTTAGGATGCTCCGAACGCACGAGGTAAGTCAGGAAGGAGTTTGGACCACTGCAAACTGTTAAAATGAACTTTTTATTTTCTTTATTCTTTATTTGACAGGGACCATGTACAAATTCATTAAACTTACAAAGAAAAGATGATTTGTACCAGATTTAACACATTTACATTCACAATTACAATATACGACTAACAGTTTCTCATAATAACAGTTAAATACAATAAAAAATGTCCCATGTCCAATACAGTCTGTTCACTCCAGACTAATATAAAAATCATAATCATAATCATACAAAAATGAACTTCTGTTTTTCATGTTCAGTAAAAGTCGTTTCAGGTAGAGATCGGCTCATATCTTGGAGGGCCGAGCATATCGACAGATCGTCCGTCTTTTCCTCTGGTTTCTAAACAAATGGCATCGGTCATGGAAAAAATCAATCAGACTCTTATTTAAAGTCCACAGTTCACTGGACCTGATGCAAGATTTTTTTTTTTAAGTAAATAGTTTGTATTTACATAAAAAAGGCTGAAGTACATTTGGGCGCTCCGTCTCGGCTCGTATCGGTGGTTTTCAGAGTCAAGAATGTGATGATGTCACGCTCCACATGGGGTCAGGGGTCACACACAGTTCTATTGATCACACTGGACTTTACCATGAAATATCCAAAAGGTGAAGTCACGAATGTTGAACTTGAGAATTTCTATAAGAGACTAGAGCCAAGAACTCACCGTGTTACAGCAACGCCAACGTCAACGCCAATGTCAACAACGACAACGCCAATGTCAACGACAATGTCAACGACAACGCCAACGTCAACGCCAATCTCAACGCCAGTGTCAACGACAATGTCAATGTCACCAACAACGTCAACACCAATGTCAACACCAACACTAATGCCAATGTCAATGCCAATCAACGCCAATGTCAACGCCAACGACAACATCAACGCCAATGCCAATGACAACGACACACATCTGAGTTTGAACGAGACTCACTTTATGTTTTTGCATTTGTACCAAAATGACTAAATCAGACCTATTCTGCAAAGTCACCGATGAAGTAGGCCAAAGTTCAGTTCTAAAAGTGTTTTACTTTCTGACCTGCTTTTCCAAACTGAAGGACATCGCAAACTCAAACCAGACCAGGAGACTTAACCCCTCCAAGTCAGCTGATAATTATCAAGGTTATTGCTACAAATGGCTAATTTCACGTCCTGTGTCTGTTTGGTCACGGTTCAGTTTGAGCCCCAAATGACTGAATAATATATGAACATCAACACTGGCTCTGGGGTCCTTCTGAATGTTGTTCCCAAAGCCACTAAGGAGCGCCCCAATGGAGGTGAACTCAGAGGCGCACACACAGCCCTAACTCGCTGTGACTGGGAGAGGGGCCGCCGCTCTGAGCCTAAAGCCTCCGCCTGTACCACGGAGCCCCCGGCCGCACATTTGGCTCCAATCAAATCTGCAATGTTTTTGGCCGAGATATATATAAAACAGATGGGGCCAAAACAGGAGGCGCCTCGTTCTTCTCCTGATGGACTCATCATCTTTACCCTGCTCGTTATTTTCACTACTTCACTTCGGTTTTACAGCCTTCCGTTTGTGCGAGCGGCTCTTTGTCTAAAACTATAAAACTATAAAAAGTGGCCTTCTGCTGACAGCAATAATATCTCAACCTCTGAACCGTGGGTAACCGGAGCCCCGATGGATCTGAGGCCAGGGTGTGAACGTCGCCTTAAAAGAGCGTCTCCGAACATGTGAACACTCTCAGCTCACCTTTGACCTCTGCCGGGGGAGGGCTCATAAAGGAAGCCTGAGGTTGGAAATTTTCAAAGTGGGAACATTTTCAGTGAAATAAACAGAATTAACACTGCTGAAACGTAAATACAACTCGTTTTAGTCTGAGTAATGCAAAGAACAATATGAACTCAAACATCTCAGTCGTCATTGGGCGAGGAGCTTTGAGAGTTTGGAGTCTGGTGGAAAGGAGGTATGTCAAAGAAGCACTGTCCGAAGTACTCCATTTTGTTGAGTAAAAATACAGATACTGGAGCAAAGTATCACATCAAAAATCTGTTTAAAAGTATTAAAGTACCTGTTTAAAATGTACTTGAAGAGTAAAAAGATTTTGAGATCTCATGAAGCTCCAGATGTAGTAACTTTGATAAAGATTTGAGTTGAATCCATTGTTTTTTTCTATTTATTTCTATTTTTTATATTTTTTGTTTCTGAACGTGTTAAAATAAACCTCGGCCTTTTCAGCAGCTCTCACACAATAATAAAAATACTTTTACTTTTCAGTCCAGTTCTAAAATGTAGTGGAGTAGAAAGTTCAGGTACTGCTCTCAAATGTACTCAAGTAAAATTAAAAAGTAAATCTGAAGTAAAACACTTACTGCTGGTGTTTTTAGCTGTGGACATGACTGAAAGGTTTTTATTCTGCCTCTTCTGTTTTAATGTTCATTTTATGATGATTATTTGTGATTGTTTATGTTTCGATTTGTTGTATTGTGATTTTATTCCCCCCATTATATATAATGCCTCTAATATATATACCCTATTATATATAATACCCCCCATTATATATAATACCCTCATTATATGTAATGCCCCCATTATATACCCCATTATATATAATCCACCCATCCATCCATTTTGTTCTACTTATTTGGGGCCGGGTCACGGGGGCAGGGCGTTCCCTGGCCAGCCTCAGAGACATAGTCCCTCCCGTATGTCCTGGGTCTTCTTCGGGATCTCCTCCCAGTGGGACATGCCCAGAACACCTCCCTAGGGAGGAGTTCAGGAGGCATCGTGAGCAGATGCCCGAGCCACCTCAGCTGCTCCTCTCGACATGGAGAAGCAGCGATTCATTTTGGCCGCTTGGGTAGGAACGTAGATTGACCGGTAGATCGAGAGCTTTGCCTTTCAACTCAGCTACTTCTTCACCACAACAGACCGATACAGCGACCGCATCACTGCAGACGCTGCACTGATCCAATGTCAATGTCAATGTCCATCCATCCCTCACTCGTGAACAAGACCCTGAGCTACTTGAACTCCTCCACTTGAGGCAGGGACTCACCACCCACCCAGAGAGGGCAAGCCACCTTTTTCATCGAGAACCATGGCCTCGGATCTGGAGGAGCTGATTCTCCATCCAGCCGTTTCACACTCGGCTGCAAACCGCCCCAGTGCTGCAGGTCCTGACTCGAAGAAGCCATCAGGACAACATCATCCGCAAACAGCAGAGATGAGATCCTGTGGTTCTCGAACCAGACCCCCTCCACCCCCTGATTGCCAACCACAGCGGTGACTTCAGCCAGGGTGATAGAGGAGTCCATCCCCGGGTCCCCAGTCTTTGCTTCCTCCTCAAAAGACGTGACAGTGGGATTGAGCAGATCCTCGAAGTATTCCTTCCACCACCCGACAACATCTCCAGGTCAGCAGCTCTCCACAATGTAAACAGAATTGGTGAAGCACTGCTTTCCCCTCCTCAGGCGTCAGACAATTTGCAAGAATCTTTTTGAGGCCGTTCAATAGTCCTCCTACACGGCCTCCCCAAACTCCTCCCAACCCCAAGTTTTTGCCTCTGTGACAGCACGAGCCGCGGCACGCTTGACCCACCGGTACTCGTCAGCAGCCTCAGGAGTCCCACAAGCCAACAAGGCTCAATAGGACTCCTTATTCAGCCTGACGGCTTCCCTTACTTATGGTGTCCACCATCGGGTTCGGGGGTTGCTGCCGCTACAAGCACCGCAGACCTTACAGCCACAGCTTCGAGCAGCTGCATCGACAATAGAAGTGGAGAACATAATCCACTGGGAGTCCCCAGCCTCCCCCGGGATCAGGGAGAAGCTCTCCCGGAGGTGTGAGTTGAAGACCCCCTGACAGAGGGCTCTGCCAGACATTCCCAGCAGACCCTCACAATACACTTGGGTCTGCCAGGTCTGTCTGACTTCCTCCTCCGCCAGTGGATCCAACTCACCGCCAGATGGTGATCAATTGACAGCTCTGCTCCTCTCTTCACCTGAGTGTCCAAAACACGCGGCCAGAGTTCAGATGACCTCCACCCTAGGCTGCCACGTGCACTGGTGGACACCCTTGTGCTCGAACATGGTGTTCCTTATGGACAAACTGTGACTAGCACAGAAGTCCAATAACAGAACACCGCTCGGGTTCAGATCAGGGAGGCTGTTCTTCCCAATCACGCCCCTCCAGTTGTCACTGTCGTTACCCACATGGGCGTTGAAGTCCCCCAGGAGAACAACAGAGTCCCCGGTCTGTGCACCGTCTAGTACCCCTCCCAGGGACTCCAAGAAGGCCGGGTACTCTGCACTGCTGTTTGGCCCATAGGCTGCAACAACAGCGAGAGACCTGTCCCCGACCCGAAGGCACAGGGACGCGACCCTCTCCTTCACCGGGGTGAACTCCAACACAAGGCGGCTGAGCTGTGGGGCAATGAGCCCACACCAGCTCGCTGCCGCTCCCCGCGGGCAACGCAAGAGAAATGGAGAGTCCAGTCCCTTTCAAGAAGTTGGGTTCCAGAGCCCAAGCTGTACGTGGAGGTGAAGCCGACTATATCTAGTCGGTAGCGCTCAACCTCCCGCACAAGCTCAGGCTCCTTCCCCCCCAGCGAGGTGACATTCCATGTCCCGAGATCCGGTCATCAAGGCCCCCGCCCTCAACTGCCACCCAGATCTCCATGCACAGGCCCCTTATGGATCCTCCTGCGGGTGGTAGGTCCACGTAAGGATGCGATGTACCACATCCCGTGGGAAATGGCCCGCTACCAAGCGCTCGCTCTCGAGCACCCACCACAGACCTGGCTCCAGGGTGGGGCCCCAGGCTCTTCTGCCCCAATTGCTCAGTTTGGCCGGACGGCCAACTCTAGAAAGGGGTCCGGTCGTCCCAAATGTTTTCCATTTAAGGATTATGGAGGCCACTGTTCTTTTAGGAACCTTAAGTGCAGCAGACATTTTTTAGGCCCGAGCCCCTACAGGGCGTAGGGCCTATTGCTTCCGCAACGATGAGTGCCTGGGCGAAGCCCAGGCACTCATCGTTGCTAACTGTCTTGCCGAACTTGTGCGCGCAGCGCACAAGTTCGGCTGAGGTCGCGACCTTGCCCTGATTCCACTATCCCAGCAACCCATGCCGCAGGCATGGGCCATCTTTATTACTGCTAAAATGAATGGAAGTCAATGGGAGGTCAATGGCGGACCCCGACGTCATGGCGAATGACGGGCGCGTCAGCGCCCGTCATTCGCCATTGACCCCACGGTGACGTGGGGAAAGTCGAGAGCTTTCAAAAAAACGTATATATGTCATTCTAATGTTTTCGGATATATTGTTTTTGCTAAAAATATATTATTATTTTTTTTTTTTATTTCTTCTTTCTTCTGCTTTTTGAACAGGAATTTGACCCCCTGAACATATCCGAAAACTCACCAAAATTTGCCCAAAATTCAGAAGTGGCGAAAAATTTATTTTTTTATATGGTGCATTATTGGGCATAAAAAAATGGCGCGACAGCGCCACCTACAAAAGTCAAAATACATTGCGTCAATGGGAGACGCCCCGACATCAACTTTGTCGTAGACCCACCAAATTCGGTACACACGTTCATCGAGTGATGCCAAACAAAAAATATTATTATGGCCACGCCCCCTGACAAACCGGAAGTCGGCCATCTTGGATTGAAAATTCCGAAATGCCGAGTCAGCATTTTCGTTGACGTGGCATTTTCGTCAACTCCTCTGAAGGCGCTTCACCTGCAGGGATGAAAATCACTGGACATCATCTAGACAAGTGGGGCATCAAAAGTTATCCGATTTACATTGATACGTCTAACGGTTTCCGTGCAGCGAAGCCGCAAAAGTCCATCGGAATTTTTGCAATTTTCAAATGTCAAAATTTGCTCCCGTTTGCGCATAAAAAGTCCGATTGAGCTCAAATTCAAATCAGTTTGTAAAACTTTCTGGCCTAGACCTGCTGATTATTAAAGAAAACATTTGGTGCAATAGCGCCCCCTACAGAATAAAACATAAATTTGCATGGAGTGCCCAAAATTTAGTTTTCCCCAAATGTTACGAAATTTCACACAAAATTCCAGTGTGTCATCCCAATCAATAAAGTCAATCAGACCCATGACGTTTTTTGTACCGTGTTGCCATGACGATGCGCCAAAGTGCCCATGTTATCCTAATGGGGAACGCTCCGAAAATTTCCCATTCATGAGAAAAACATTAGTTTCATGGATTAAGTAAAATTTGCCGGAATGACTCATCATGTCATCCTGATCAAAAAAGTCAATCACACCCATGTCATATTTTTCACTCTGTTGCCATGGCGATGTGTGAAATACCCCATGTTATCCTAATGGGAAAATTTACAAATTTTGGGACATTTCAAAGTCTTCTAACGACTTCAGATCTTCAATGAAGAATGTGAGATTTGGCACATTGATTCTTTACATCATCCCCGTCAAAAAAGTCCGAGGTGCCAAGTTTGTATTTTGCACGGTGTTGCCATGACGATGCCTGGAAAAACCCATGTTGGTGCATTTTGTGCATCACTGCTCCCAATGTCTTTTGACTCTGTTTGGTGACAATGCAGCTCAAAGCCACAATAAAACAGAGGCAAGTGGCGGGTCAGCGCCACCTACAGGGAGTGCCCGGTCGGCCGAGTGCGAAGCGCGGCCCGCGAGGGCCGTTCGATGCCGCTTGCGGCTTTAATTATTTTTGTTTATTTATTCTTTCTCCTGCACTTTGAGCAGGAATTTGACCCCCTGAACATATTCAAAAACTCACCAAATTTTGCCCAAAATTCAGGTCTGCCGAAAAATTTATTTTTTTATATGGTGCATCATTGGGCATAAAAAAATGGCGCGACAGCGCCACCTACAAAAGTCAAATTACATTGCGTCAATGGGAGACGCCCCGACGTAAACTTTGTCGTAGAGCCACCAAATTCGGTACACACATTCATCAAGTGATGCCAAACAAAAAATATTATTATGGCCACGCCCCCTGACAAACCGGAAGTCGGCCATCTTGCATTGAAATTTCCGAAATGCCGAGTCAGCATTTTCGTTGACGTCGCATTTTCGTCAACTCCTCTGAAGGCGCTTCACCTGCAGGGCTGAAAATCATTGGACATCATCTAGACAAGTGGGGCATCAAAAGTTATCCAATTTACGTTGATACGTATAACGGTTTTCCGTGCGGCGAAGCCGCAAAAGTCCATCGGATTTTTGCAATTTTCAAATTTGAAAATTTGCTCCCGTTTGCGCATACAAAGTCGGATTGGGCTCAAATTCGAATCAGTTGTAAAACTTTCTGGCCTAGACCTACTAATTATGAAAGAAAACAATTTGGTGCAATAGCGCCCCCTACAGAATAACACATACATTTGCATGGAGGGGCCCAAATTTAGTTTTCCCAAATGTTACGAAATTTCACACAAAATTCCAGTGGGTCATCCCAATCAATAAAGTCAATCAGACCCATGACGTTTTTTGTACCGTGTTGCCATGACGATGCGCCAAAGTGCCCATGTTATCCTAATGGAATGCTCCGAAAATTTCCCATTCATGAGAAAAACATTAGTTTCATGGAATTAAGTGAAATTTGCCAGAATGACTCATCATGTCATCCTGATCAAAAAAGTCAATCACACCCATGCCATATTTTTCACTCTGTTGCCATGGTGATGCGCAAAATACCCCATGTTATCCTAATTTGAAAATGTACACATTTTGGGACATTTCAAAGTCTTATAACGTCTTCATACGTTCAATGATGATTGTGAGATTTGGCACGTTGATTCTTTACATCATCCCCATCAAAAAAGTCCGAGGGGCCACTTTTGTATTTTGCACGGTGTTGCCATGGCGATGCCTGGAATAACCCATGTTGGTGCATTTTGTGCATCAGTGCTCCCAATGTCTTTTGGCTTGGTTTGGTGACAAATGCAGCTCAAAGCCACAATAAAACAGAGGCAAGTGATGAATCAGCGCCACCTACAGGGAGTGCCCGGTCGCCCGAGTGCAAAGCGCGGCCCGCGAGGGCCGTTCGATGCCGCTTGCGGCTTTAATTGTTGTTGTTTTTTAATTCTGTCTCTGAGCTCTTCAGGCAGTTCCTTTGACCTCATGATTCTCATTTGCTCTGACTGTGAGCTGTAAGGTCTTATATAGACAGGTGTGTGGCCTTCCTAATCAAGTGCAATCAGTTTAATCAAACACAGCTAAACTCCAATGGAAGTGTAGAACCATCTCAAGGATGATCAGATGGACAGCACCCGAGTCAAATATATGAGCTTCACAGCAAAGGGTCTGAATACTTATGGCCCTGTGATTTCAGTTTTTCTTTTTTAATAAATCTGCAAAAATGTCAACAATTTTGTGTTTCTCTGTCGATATGGGATGTGCACATGAATGAGGAAAAAGAATGAACTTAAACAAACTTAAATAAACACACTTTCATCCTCATCATCTGGGCCTCATCGTTTGGGCCTCATCCTCTGGGCCTCTGGGCCTCATCGTTTGGGCCTCATCGTCTGGGCCTCGTCGTTTGGGCCTCGTCGTCTGGGCCTCATCGTCTGGGCCTCATCGCCTGGGCCTCATTGTTTGGGCCTCATTGTTTGGGCCTCATCGTCTGGGCCTCATCGCCTGGGCCTCATCGTCTGGGCCTCATCGTTTGGGCTTCATTCTGGGCCTCAGTGAGCAGCCAAAATGCTACATGAACTACATGAATTAGTGTTTTGGCAGCACTTTCACCTCACAGCAGCAAGATTCTGGGTTCCCACGCATCCTGAAAAACCTGGAACATAATTGGCCAAACAGCCAAATGTCCTGGAAAATATATGTTTTATTTTGCTGTGCTAAATGCAGGAGATTACATCTAGTTTTACCAAATGTCTTGAGGAAGGACCCTAAACCCCTCATCCCTTTCCTCTTGCTTGTCTTGTTTATTATAAGTCAGTGTTTTTGTTTTATTGTGTTTGGATTCATGTCTGTCTGATTTTGAGTTTCAGATACTTTCTTGTACATAACTTGTACTTGGCGTTTGCATGTTCTCTAGGTGTCTAGTATATAACAGAACACTGTGTTTGTCTTGGTGTAGAATGAATAGTAATAACTGTGGACTTCGGCTTCCATCACAACTTTAATACAAAACTATTAAAAAGAGGGATGTGTTTGTAGACACTGATAACATCACTAAAAATGTCCTGGAAAAGTCCTGAAAAATGATGAAGTGTGAGAAACCTACATGTTCTGCCTGTGTCTGTGTGGAGTTTGCAGGTTTTCCCTATGTATGTGTGGAGTTTGCATGTTCTCCCTGTGTCTGTGTGGAGTTTGCATGCTCTCTCTGTGTCTGTGTGGAGTTTGCATGTTCTCCCTGTGTCTGTGTGGAGTTTGCATGTTCTCTCTGTGTCTGTGTGGAGTTTGCATGTTCTCCCTGTGTCTGTGGAGTTTGCATGTTCTCTCTGTGTCCGTGTGGAGTTTGCATGTTCTCCCTGTGTCTGTGTGGAGTTTGCATGTTCTCCCTGTGTCTGTGTGGAGTTTGCATCTCCTCCCTGTGTCTGTGTGGAGTTTGCATGTTCTTTGTGTGGAGTTTGCATGTTCTCCCTGTGTCTGTGTGGAGTTTGCATGTTCTCTCTGTGTCTGTGTGGAGTTTGCATGTTCTCTCTGTGTCTGTGTGGAGTTTGTATGTTCTCTCTGTGTCTCTGTGGAGTTTGCATGTTCTCCCTGTGTCTGTGTGGAGTTTGCATGTTCTTTCTGTGTCTGTGGATTTTGCATGTTCTCCCTGTGTCTGTGTGGAGTTTGCATGTTCTCTCTGTGTCTGTGTGGACTTTGGATGTTCTCTCTGTGTCTGTGTGGAGTTTGCATGTTCTCCCTGTGTCTGTGTGGAGTTTGCATGTCCTCCCTGTGTCCGTGTGGGTTTCCTCTGGTTTCACTCATCAACCCAAAGCCACGTTTGTGTGTTTTTCAGTGCAATGGACATAACCAAAGTGAACATTATGTGGCTCAAAGGTTACAGAGTAGGGCTTTAAAGGAGAGGTTAGTGAATGTCTGTGGTTGGAAAAGCCTGTGCGTCAAGGGGGTCCATTGTGTAATTAGAGTGTGGCCAGTGTGGAACAGCTTAATGTTGTCTAGATTGAGGTGGGTCCCACGGCTCAGCGGGACTCTCCTCCAGGCGTGTTCCATCTGCCCTGCTCCCCACACAGAAGAGAACCCAGGGTCATAACGAGCTGGAGAGTCCCACCGCAGAGGAAGGATTCACGCTTCACTTTATATTATGGTGTTCAGTTTATTAGAAGCTGGAGCTGGAGAGACCGAGACTCAGTCAAACCTCATTATAAATGTCTTATTTTTTATTAATGAGGTGGTATTCTGCAAAATCAACTTGTTGTATCTCTCTCCCAGGTTTTAACCCTGGTCCCTCATCAAAAACATGCCTGAAGAGGTTTTAGATGTCGTCCATGCCTGTTTGAGTAGCGATTTCAAAGCCTCCTTACAGTTGTCTGTGTAATCCCTCAGTCGTCCACGTCTGGTCCATCGTAAAAGCCAAAAGACAAAAAGCTGTAGAGTGAAGATGTTTAGCTGCTCATCCAAGTCTCTTCTTCAGTTCTGGTCAAATTACTGCTGGACACTTCCTTATATCTATCTGATTGGAAGTGCTAACTACACTGAAACTTTAAACAGCTTTTGTTTAGTTTCTGTTTGTAGTTGGGTCCACTGAGCTACTCTAAGTGTGCACTGTGCCTGAGTCATAATTAGCATATGCATACAACTCTTAAAGGGTGCTTACTCGCCCATTAGCATCCTGGCTAGCTCTATTGTTCTGAAGGATTGTATTCCTTTAACTCTCCTCTCAAACCATTTCTTTTCTCAGGCTAAAATCTGAATCTCACTCTCTTCAAAGGAGTGTTTAGTGTCTTTGAGATGGAGATGTCCAGCAGACTGGAGTCCAGAGGAGCTCTTTCTTTTGTTGGTACATCCTCTTATGAGGTGTTTAGTTTCTCCAGTGTGATGCTCACGGCTCTTCTCTTCACTGAATGAGGTGAGTGTTTACTTTGTTTATGGCTCGGGGTTTTGTCCTTTGGATGAACCAGTTTCTGTCTTAAAGTGTTGTAGGTTTGAAATAGACCGGAATTTCATATTGTCTGAAGCTTTTCAGACCCACCAGCGGTGTAAAGAATAGTTACACTTTTTCTCTAGGTTCAGATTCCCTGTTGTCCTGTTTTTAGCTCTTAGATCTATTGAAGGCCCATTTTGGATCTCCACAAGCAGAGAGGACTTTCTCTACATACTCCTCCTTCACTTTTCCCTCTGTGTTTGTGGACTCTGTGTTGTAGAGGACAGATAACTCTGAGTTTGTGCTGTAGTGGATGGTGTGAATCAAACAGCAGGTATTGGTCCGTGTGTGTGGGCTTCTTGAAGACTTCTACCTGGAGTCTCTGGTCCTCTCCTGTTGTTACTGCACAATCTAAGAAGGTCAGTTTGTCTTTGGCTTCTTCCTGTGTGAACTTGATGTTTGGATCCACAGCATTAATATGAGCAGTAAAGGGCTCCAGATCTTGAATTTTGATTTTAGTCCAGTTATCATCCACATATCGGTACCAATGTGTGGGTGGAGTACCTGGAAATGAGGCTAATGCCTCCTGTTCAAATTGTTCCATGTATAAATTAGCCATAATAGGAGAGACCGGTGAGCCCATGGCACAGCCTGGATTTGCCTGTAGAAGTTTCCTCTAAACTGGAAATATGTGGGATTTAAACAAATTTCCAGCAGTTTGCAGATTTTGTTCGGTGTCTGTTCCGTTCTCGCTTTTATCTTAGTATCCTGCAGTGAAAAGAGAGGTAAGAGAGAGAGAGAGGTTTAATCAAATGAAACCATGGTCTCATCTGAATCAAATTGGAGATGCTTGATTTTGCTCACAAATTCTGCTGTGTTCTCAATATGGTGCTTTGTGTTGCCCACAAGAGGAGGCAGGATGGTCTTCAGATGTTTGGCCACACTGTATAAACTAATAAAGTCAGTGCTACGTACAATGGGTCTGAGGGGTACTCCTTATTTGTGGATCTTTGGGAGTCCATAGATACACGGAATGGAGTCACCAGGATAGAGTCTGTAATACAGCTGTCTATCAATGACTTCCTCCTTCTCCAACTTCTGTAAGCAGCCTGTGATGTTCGTCTTGTGCCCACTGTTAGGGTCTTGTTTCAGTAATTCATAGGTGACAGTGTCACTGAGGAGACTGTTCACTTTAGCCTCGTAAACAGCTGAGTTCAAGATCACAGCGCATCTCCCTTTGTCAGCTGGCACAATGCTGACGCTGTGGTCCTTTTCTCTCGCTGCTCTAGAGCGCCCTCAAGGTCCAGAGCGCCCTCAAGGTCCAGAGTCCAGAGCGCCCTCGTGGTACAGTCATTTATCATCGGCGTCATCATCTTCATCATCATAGTCATCGTTGTCATCATTAACGTTGTTGTAGTTATCGTCATCGTCATCATCATCATCATCATCATCGTCATCATCATCATTTTCATCTTCATCATCCCCATTGTCATCATCTTCATCCTCATTGTCATCATCTTCATCCTCATTATGATCTTCATCCTCATTGTCATCATCTTCATCCTCATTGTCACCATCTTCATCCTCATTGTCATCATCTTCATCCTCATTGTCATCATCTTCATCTTCATTGTCATCATCTTCATCCTCATTGTCATCATCTTCATCCTCATTGTCATCATCTTCATCCTCATTGTCATCATCTTCATCTTCATTGTCATCATCTTCATCCTCATTGTCATCATCTTCATCCTCATTGTCATCATCTTCATCCTCATTGTCATCATCTTCATCCTCATTGTCATCATCTTCATCCTCATTGTCATCATCTCTGTCGTCCAGGTCTGACCCGTAGCAAAAGACGAAGTTTAAATCTGTCACTGGACAAATTGTTGTAGGAGTGAAGACGTTTTGCTGCTCGTCCAAGTCTCTTCTTCAGGTCTGATCAGAATCTAATTTCATCTTTTGATATCACCATCGTCATCATCATCAACGTGATCCTCATCATCGTCGTTGTTGTCGTCATTGAGGCTTGACCTGTTTGTGTTTATGTTTTGCCACATTTACTTGAGTATATTTACTTGAGTATATTTACTTGAGTATATTTACTTTATTGAGCCTCTTAATACCTGAATGTGTTTTTGTTTTGTTAATCTTCATTATTCCAGGAGAGAAGTGCAATCACACATGTACTTTGATGCATTCACACGCATGTATTTCGACGCATTCACACACATGTACTTTGATGCATTCACACACATGTACTTTGATGCATTCACACACATGTACTTAGATGCATTCACACACATGTACTTGATGCATTCACACACATGTATTTAGATGCATTCACACACATGTACTTTGATGCATTCACACACATGTATTTCGACGCATTCACACACATGTATTTAGATGCATTCACACACATGTACTTTGATGCATTCACACACATGTATTTCGACGCATTCACACACATGTATTTAGATGCATTCACACACACATGTACTTTGATGCATTCACACACACATGTATTTAGATGCATTCATTCACACATGTACTTGATGCATTCACACACATGTATTTTGCGCATTCGCATGTCTTTGATGCATTCACACATGTACTTTGATGCATTCACACACATGTACTTTGATGCATTCACACACATGTATTTCGACGCATTCACACACATGTACTTTGATGCATTCACACACATGTACTTTGATGCATTCACACACATGTATTTCGACGCATTCACACACATGTACTTTGATGCATTCACACACATGTACTTTGATGTACATTTGATGCATTCACACACATGTACTTTGATGCACACATGTACTTTGATGCATTTCGACATGCATTTGATGCACACACATGTACTTTGATGCATTCACACGCATGTATTTTGACGCATTCACACATGTATGCATTACTTTGATGCATTCACACACATGTATTTTTCGACGATGCATTCACACACATGTACTTTGATGCATTCACACACATGTACTTTGATGCATTCACACACATGTACTTTGATGCATTCACACACATGTACTTTGATGCATTCACACGCATGTACTTTGACGCATTCACACACATGTACTTTGACGCATTCACACACTGTCACCCCTGTACATGTACTTTGATGCATTCACACACATGTACTTTGATGCATTCACACACACATGTACTTTGATGCATTCACACACATGTACTTTGATGCATTCACACACATGTACTTTGATGCATTCACACACTTTGATGCATACTTTGTACTTTGCATTCACACACATGTACTTTGATGCATTCACACACATGTACTTTGATGCATTCACACACATGTACTTTGATGCATTCACACACATGTACTTTGATGCATTCACTCACATGTACTTTGATGCATTCACACACATGTACTTAGATGCATTCACACGCATGTATTTAGATGCATTCACACACATGTACTTTGATGCATTCACACATGTACTTTTGATGCATTCACACGCATGTACTTTGATGCATTCACACACATGTACTTTGATGCATTCACACACATGTACTTTGATGCATTCACACATGTACTTTGATGCATTCACACACATGTACTTTGATGCATTTCGATGCATTCGACGCATTCACACACACATGTACTTTGATGCATTCACACACATGTACTTTGATGCATTCACACACATGCATTTCGACGCATTCACACACATGTACTTTGATGCATTCACACGCATGTATTTTGACGCATTCACACATGTACTTTGATGCATTCACACGCATGTATTTCGACGCATTCACACACATGTACTTTGATGCATTCACACACATGTACTTTGATGCATTCACACACATGTACTTTGATGCATTCACACACATGTACTTTGATGCATTCACTCACATGTACTTTGATGCATTCACTCACATGTACTTTGATGCTCACCTTCCTTAACTTAAAGGTTTGTGTGTTTCTAATGTGAGGACAGTGAAGGACCTGAGCCTCGGGGAGTGTCTCCAGATGGAGAAGAGGAGCGGGTCAAACAGGTCAAAGGTTACATGGACACGTGGATGTAGCATAAAGCTCCAAAGTAATTATTATAGCCTTTATTCTGCATAAGAAACACAAACGACACATGCTTTTATCGCAGAACCACACCTGTCCTGTGGGGGCAGCAGTGTGTCAAATGTGCAAGCTCATTCAAACATGTTTTTATCTTTATTTTTTTTAAGCCCTTTCAGTCATTCCTCCGTCGGCTCTGTGCTGAGACGCTGCAGAGAGCTGTCAGACACAGTGGTCAGTGTGACTCTAGTGTGAAGCACTTCTGTGTTTACAGAGGTAGGTCTTTGTGTCTCAATGGTAATGCTCATTTTTATTCAAATTTTAAATAATATAACAACACTACATTTGTCGTAAAGGCTCCAATTGTTTTCACCTGGTCCCTCCTCCCTCCCCCATCACTTCCCCTAGCCCCTCTTTCCCCCCCCATCACCTCCCCTTGCCCCTCCTCCCTCCCCATCACCTGGTCCCTCCCCTGGGCCCCTCCTCTCTCACCTCCCCTGGCTCCTCCCTCCCTCCCCTCACCTGGCCCCTCCTCCCTCCTCTCACCTGGCCCCTCCTCCCTCCTCTCACCTGGCCCCCTCCTCCCTCCCCTCCCCCTGGCCCCCCTCCTCCCTCCTCTCACCTGGCCCCTCCTCCCTCCCCTCCCCCCCTGGCCCCTCCTCCCTCCTCTCACCTGGCCCCTCCTCCCTCCCCTCCCCTGGCCCCTCCTCCTCCCTCCTCTCACCTGGCCCCTCCTCCCTCCCCTCCCCCTGGCCCCTCCCCTGGCCCCTCCTCCCTCCCCCCTCCCCTGGCCCCTCCCCTGGCCCCCCTCCCTCCCCTCACCTGGCCCCCACCTGGCCCCTCCTCCCCCCCCTCACCTGGCCCCTCCCCCCCTCACCTGGCCCCTCCCCTCACCTGGCGGTTGTTCAGACTCACCTGTGCTCCCTGATCTTCGACCAGACTAAAGCTGGCACACTGCAGACAGCAGTAACGTAGACAGCCTCTAGTGGTGGTTTGTGAGAATACAGCAGGGGCGGGTCGGTCAGTCTAATTACAGACGGTAGCTTTAAAGTTCTGCCCTACTTTTAAACAGTAAGACTCTAAAAACAGAATGTACAAAATGTGCATCCATTCATAGAGAATGGGCCCACGCAGAGTCAGGACAAAGAGCGGCTTCACGAGGCTCGAACAGCAGCCACAACCTATATGACTGTAATGGGATTATTCCTCTGATCCAGCCCAAATGTCAGAGCACAAATATGATTGTGTTAACAAGCTCATTAGAGGAGCCGTGTGAGGGACAGCGGCTCCCTGTGGATATGGCGTGATGATGCGTACTGTAGGTACTAAAAGCCTCATGAAGCCTGAGGCCTGACCTGGAGGCTGCTGGTTAAAGTTGGAGAGTATCTGTGAGCATGTGTGTGGGACCCACCTCCAGGTCCAGAGTTCTTGGTCAGGACTACCTTATCTGGAGGAAGCTTCATGATGTGCATGTTTTAGACTGGAGAGAGAGCCTAAAGGTCCCATAGGATCCCACCCAGACACAGGCAGAACCTGCAAACTCCACACTGCTGCCCAAGAGTTGAACCCGGGACTTTCTTGATGTGAGGCAAGCGTGCTCAGCCTCTGTGCCACCCTTTGCCACTGTTGTTACATCCCTAGTAATTCATAATGTCCAACTCAAATCAGAATAAAAAAGCATTCTGTAACGTAGTCGAAGTTCAAAAATGAACAGTGTGGAAGCCCTAATATTTGAGGTGATGTTCTTTATGATAAAAAAAAAAAAAAAACAGATCCTGAGGGTGTGAAGCACAATGGCAACAGGTCAGGCCTCAGGTCACTGCTTCGGGGCCTCAGGTCACTGCTTCTGGGCCTCAGGTCACTGCTTCTAGGCCTCAGGTTCATGGTCAGGGCCTCAGTCAGTTAGGATCAAGGTCACTGCTCGGGGCCTCAGGCACATCTCCACAGCCTCAGGTCACTCCTTCAGCTCCTTGGGTCACTGCTCTGGGACTCATGGGAGACGGGGCCTCAGGTCACTGCTTCCAGGCTTCATGGTCAGGGTTAGAGTTAGGATCAAGTTAACTCTAACCATCTCCAGCACATCTCCACAGCACTTACTCCTTCAGCTCCTTGGGACCAAACTGTGACTCATGGGAGACGGGGCCTCAAGGCCGAGGACCCCAGGCTGAGGACTCCAGGTTGAGGATTCCAAGCTGAGCACTCCAGGCTGAGGACTCCAGGCTGAGGACTCCAGGCTGAGGACTCCAGGTTGAGGATTCCAGGCTGAGGACTCCAGGTTGAGGATTCCAGGCTGAGGACTCCAGGCTGAGGACTCCAGGCTGAGGACTCCAGGATGAGGACTCCAGGCTGAGGACTCCAGGTTGAGGATTCCAAGCTGAGCACTCCAGGCTGAGGACTCCAGGCTGAGGACTCCAGGCTGAGGACTCCAGGATGAGGACTCCAGGATGAGGACCTCAGGCTGAGGACAGTTTTAAGACATAGATAAAAGATAAAAAACTTTTTTTTATTTAGACAATTTCACTTCTGATTTTTCTCTCGTGTTTTTATTGTAGCTCTACAAACCGTTTATTTGTGAGGTGCAGCCGCACAATTTGCCCAAAATTTTGACATTTGTAAAAATGCCCCATTTGAGTAGCAAACAGAAGAAGAAGGCAGGACAGCACTGATGGCAGCGGGTGTAATATATAAAGGGAAACAGAGGGCACCACAGCGCCCCCTCTCCTCGCGAGGCGGGTGTGAAACGATTTATTTATTATTATTATTATGGAAACTGTCAGAACTAGGTCAAAGGTCCAGAGAGCTCCAGAAGTGGAAACAGCTGGAGCCGTGCGGTCCTCAGGGACATTAGGATCAGTTTACCTCCGAGCGTCAGGACCTGCCCCAGACTCAAGACCTGCCCCAGAGTCAAGACCTGCCCCAGAGTCAGGACCTGCCCCAGACTCAGGACCTGCCCCAGACTCAAGACCTGCCCCAGAGTCAAGACCTGCCCCAGACTCAGGACCTGCCCCAGTCTCAAGACCTGCCCCAGAGTCAGAACCTGCCCCAGAGTCAGGACCTGCCCCAGACTCAGGACCTGCCCCAGTCTCAGGACCTGCCCCAGACTCAGGACCTGCCCCAGAGTCAGGACCTGCCCCAGACTCAAGACCTGCCCCAGACTCAAGACCTGCCCCAGAGTCAAGACCTGCCCCAGACTCAAGACCTGCCCCAGAGTCAGGACCTGCCCCAGACTCAAGACCTGCCCCAGAGTCAAGACCTGCCCCCAGACTCAAGACCTGCCCCAGAGTCAAGACCTGCCCCAGTGCCCCTCAAGGACCTGCCCCAGACAGGACCTGCCCCAGAGTCAGGACCTGCCCCAGACTCAAGACCTGCCCAGAGTCAAGACCTGCCCCAGACTCAAGACCTGCCCCAGAGTCAAGACCTGCCCCAGACTCAGGACCTGACCTGCCCAGAGTCAAGACCTGCCCCAGACTCAGGACCTGCCCCAGACTCAAGACCTGCCCCAGAGTCAGGACCTGCCCCAGACTCAGGACCTGCCCCAGACTCAGGACCTGCCCCAGAGTCAGGACCTGCCCCAGACTCAGGACCTGCCCCAGAGTCAAGACCTGCCCCAGACTCAGGACCTGCCCCAGACTCAAGACCTGCCCCAGAGTCAGGACCTGCCCCAGACTCAAGACCTGCCCCAGACTCAGGACCTGCCCCAGACTCAGGACCTGCCCCAGACTCAGGACCTGCCCCAGACTCAGGACCTGCCCCAGTGCTGTGTCCAGTTTATCTTTGTTCTGAAACACTGTTCTATCATGTGTTAATACAGGAAGTGCTCCACTGTGTTTTTAAACTCCACACACCTTCATTAGAATCATTTGGATGATTTATGGGCCTGTTTTAGCCTCATTTAAACGGCTTCACTCCTCGGTGAACCAGCTGATATCAGGGGCTTCACAATGATATTACTGGAGCAGATGTTCTCCCCACCTCTGGCTGTAGCTGGTGATTCACATTAAAACAACGAAGAAAAATCAGTACAAGATGTTTGACTATTGGGCTCCACCTTTACAAGCCTCACAGGGAGCCTCCTGTCGACGTCGTGCGTGTATGAATGAACGGGCGGAGTTAGAGAACCGTGGAGCAGACAGGAGGCTTGGGTTTCAGCCCTGCTCAGAGGGGGGGGTCTGCATCTCAAACCCGGGCACCATATTTCACCAGGTCCTGGCCCACGGATCTCACCAGCAGACGCCTAATGACGGAAAATGAACGCTCCAGTGCACGGCGATAAATGCCCCCAGTGACAACACCTCCCAAGTATTTACAGCACAAGCCCAGAGGGGGCGCTGGGTTAGCACGAGCCCGTCCTGTGTGAGGGGCGCTGGGTTAGCACGAGCCCGTCCTGTGTGAGGGGCGCTGGGTTAGCACGAGCCCGTCCTGTGTGAGGGGCGCTGGGTTAGCACGAGCCCGTCTGTGTGAGGGGCACTGGGCTACGTTAGCATGATCGCTAACACTACTCATTTTAATACAAGACTGTTAATCACATTTAAAGTGCCAGAAAAACAGACCTGGAGTCGTGCTTTGACTCATTCACATGTTTGAGTCACACTTTATTATTAGTCTGTAACATCTACAAAGCTCAAAATGCTCTGTTCCACCTTGTGATGTCATCAAGTGGCAGTTTTCAGGTTAACAGCTCCTTTTACCTTTAGTTTGGTAGAAATTGGCAACTCCAGATCTGAAATCATCCAAATGATTCTAGTGAAGGTGTTTAAGTGGAGCACTTCCTGTATTACCACATGATGACATCACAAGGTGGAACAGAGTGTTTTCAGTTTGAGAGAAGAACTGAGAACAGAGATCTGAGAATAAAGTCATATGGGCCCTTTAAATAGAACAGTGTACTAGGGGCCCTTTAAATAGAACAATGTACTAGGGGCCCTTTAAATAGAACAATGTACTAGGGGCCCTTTAAATAGAACAATGTACTAGGGGCCCTTTAAAAAGAACAGTGTACTAGGGGCCCTTTAAATAGAACAATGTACTAGGGGCCCTTTAAATAGAACAATGTACTAGGGGCCCTTTAAATAGAACAATGTACTAGGGGCCCTTTAAATAGAACAATGTACTAGGGGCCCTTTAAAAAGAACAGTTTAATAGGGGCCCTTTAAATAGAACAATGTACTAGGGGCCCTTTAAATAGAACAGTGTACTAGGGGCCCTTTAAATAGAACAATGTACTAGGGGCCCTTTAAAATAGAACAATGTACTAGGGGCCCTTTAAATAGAACAGTGTAATAGGGGCCCTTTAAATAGAGTTTTCAGTGTACTAGGGGCCTTTTTAAATAGAACAGTGTACTAGGGGCCCTTTAAATAGAACAGTGTAAGGGGCCCTTTAAATAGAACAGTGTACTAGGGGCCCTTTAAATAGAACAATGTACTAGGGGCCCTTTAGAACAATGTACTAGGGGCCCTTTAAATAGAACAGTGTACTAGGGGCCCTTTAAATAGAACAGTGTACTAGGGGCCCTTTAAATAGAACAGTGTACTAGGGGCCCTTTAAATAGAACAATGTACTAGGGGCCCTTTAAATAGAACAATGTACTAGGGGCCCTTTAAAATAGAACA
Organism: Periophthalmus modestus; assembly: GCA_019594935.1. Classification (NCBI taxonomy): domain Eukaryota; kingdom Metazoa; phylum Chordata; class Actinopteri; order Gobiiformes; family Gobiidae; genus Periophthalmus; species Periophthalmus modestus. The sequence goes on from JAIEZT010001215.1 coordinate 107,461, forward strand.
GTGTACTAGGGGCCCTTTAAATAGAACAGTGTACTAGGGGCCCTTTAAATAGAACAGTGTACTAGGGGCCCTTTAAATAGAACAGTGTACTAGGGGCCCTTTAAATAGAACAGTGTAATAGGGGCCCTTTAAATAGAACAGTGTACTAGGGGCCCTTTAAATAGAACAGTGTACTAGGGGCCCTTTAAATAGAACAGTGTACTAGGGGGCCCTTTAAATAGAACAGTGTACTAGGGGCCCTTTAAATAGAAACAGTGTAATAGGGGCCCTTTAAATAGAACAGTGTACTAGGGGCCCTTTAAATAGAACATGTACTAGGGGCCCTTTAAATAGAAACAGTGTACTAGGGGCCCTTAAATAGAACAGTGTACTAGGGGCCCTTTAAATAGAACAGGTACTAGGGCCCTTTAAATAGAACAGTGTACTAGGGGCCCTTTAAATAGAACAGTGTACTAGGGGCCCTTTAATAGAACAGTGTACTAGGGGCCCTTTAAATAGAACAGTGTACTAGGGGCCCTTTAAATAGAACAGTGTAATAGGGGCCCTTTAAATAGAACAGTGTACTAGGGGCCCTTTAAATAGAACAATGTACTAGGGGCCCTTTAAATAGAACAGTGTACTAGGGGCCCTTTAAATAGAACAGTGTACTAGGGGCCCTTTAAATAGAACAGTGTAATAGGGGCCCTTTAAATAGAACAGTGTACTAGGGGCCCTTTAAATAGAACAGTGTACTAGGGGCCCTTTAAATAGAACAATGTACTAGGGGCCCTTTAAATAGAACAGTGTACTAGGGGCCCTTTAAATAGAACAGTGTACTAGGGGCCCTTTCAGGAGAGTCACTGCTCTGGGTCTAATCCAGTTTTAATTGTCCATAAAGGAGGTTTCTTTTTTTTTTCTATGAATCAGTGCAGCAGTGGTGCGTTCTTAGCATGCTAGTTGTCGTTAGCTTAATGGCGAAACTGAGAATGACCAAGATTTTAGCTCAACGTTTAGAGACGTGTTTTTAAACCTTTGAACCATTTAAAATGTTGTTTGCAGCTCAAATGTAAAACCTGGAATGGTCCTGGACGTAATGCAGCGACATGAGGTAATCTCCCAAAGACCGAAACACTCAGCCATGTACAGCCAGGGTCCTCTGTGGGGTGCTCTGTGGGACGCTCTGGGGGACACTCTGTTGGGCGATCTGTGGGGTGATCTATAGGGCTCTGTGGGGCTCTGTGGTGCTCTGTGGGGCGATCTGTGGGGCTCTGTGGGGTGCTCTGTGGTGCTCTGTGGGGCGCTCTGTGGGGCTCTGTGTGACGCTCTGGGGGAGCACTCTGTGGGGCGATCTGTGGGCTGCTTTGTGGTGCTCTGTGGTACTCTGTGGGGTGCTCTGTGTGACGCTTTGTGTGACGCTCTGCTGGATACTCTGTGGGGCGATCTGTGGGGCTCTGTGGGATGCTCTGTGGTGCTCTGTGGGGCGCTCTCTGGGGCGATCTGTGGGGCTCTGTGGGGTGCTCTGTGTGACGCTCTGGGGGAGCACTCTGTGGGGCTCTGTGGGGTGCTCAGTGCGGCGCTCTGTGGGGTGCTCTGTGGTGCTCTGTGGGGCAACCTGGGGGGGGGACTCTGTGGGGTGCTCTGTGTGACGCTCTGGGGGGCACTCTGTGGGGCTCTGTGGGGTGCTCAGTGGGGCGCTCTGTGAGGTGCTCTGTGGGGCTCTGTGCGGTGCTCTGTGGTGCTCTGTGTGGGCTCTGTGGGGCACACTGTGGGGCAATCTGTGGGGCGCTCTTTGGTGCTCTGTGGGGTTCTGTGGGGCACTCTGTGGGGCTCTGTGGGGTGCTCTGTGTGACGCTCTGGGGGGCACTCTGTGGGTGCTCTGTGGGCCGCTCTGTGGGGTGCTCTGTGGTGCTCTGTGGGGTGCTCTGTGGTGCTCTATGGGACTGTTCACCTTCACTGGGTCACTTCAGCGCTGATCTGGTCTCTGTTAGCACGTTAGCACGTTAGCATTATCTTCACAACAGCCATGCTGCTAATTCTCTGAGCGTTTTTGAGATGTGCTCCCACACACACACATCACTCTGACGTATCCTAGATACAAAACGATATAACTCTATCGATGTTTAAGACGCAAAATTCACTTGGACCAAAGCGATGACAAGAACTTCAAGTTTCTTATTTTATGAAGGTAAATGTGCGCTATGTAGACACCTGCTTGTCTCCTCGTGTTACTGGCCACACTGCAGGAAAATCCAGGTAAATCGATAAAAAAATAAAGACTTTTTCATTGTACAGACAGAAGACATCAGAAATATGAGGTAAGATGTATGGAATTATGTAAACAAAAAAGTTTTTAAATTTAATTTTCAAACCTTCAGAGTCTCAGACCCTGAGAGTCTCAGACCCTCAGAGTCTCAGACCCTCAGAGTCTCAGACCCTCAGAGTTCCAAACCTTCAGAGTCTCAGACCTTCAGAGTCTCAGACTCTCAGAGTCTCAAACCCTCAGAGTTCCAAACCTTCAGAGTATCCTCCTTTTGCTTTACGGAGCTCTAACCCTTGTCCTTCTTTCAATGAGCTTTATGATGAAGTCCCTGAAATGGTTTTCACTTCACTGCTGAGCCTCAGGGTTTAGAAATGCTAAGAATCTCAAATTTAAAACAAGTTTGGAGTTATTTTGAGTGTGTTTTTGTTATGTTTCACATGTTCATTCATAGTTTCTGTGCCTTCAGTGAGACTACAGTGTGAATAATCCTGGAAATAAAAACGAAACAGATGAAAAAAACATATATCCACACTTTTGACCGGTCGTAGAAACAATGTACCAGACGCTAATTTTATCCCCGTGTGTTAAGCCTCTGTCAGCAGCAGGATTCATGAGGAGCAGGGAGAGCAGAGGGGGGAAGGACCCATCTGTCCAGTCACTCGATCCTGGGAGAGTGTCGGCCTGGACTCCTCCCAGACATGAAGAAAACTGCAGCACCACCAGCAGCAGTTGCTCACAACCTCACCAGACTCCAGCCAGTCACCATGGATCTGCAGGCCAGCGTGGCTCTCTCCCTGCTCCTCACCTTGCCTTATACTCAAGGTCTCCACGGACTGTACAGCTTTGGACAACACGACCTGTTCTACAAAAAGAACCACTGCAAACCGATCCCGACAAACCTGCTCCTGTGTCATGACATCGAATACAGCGAGATGCGCCTCCCGAACTTGCTTGGACACGAGACCATGAACGAGGTGCTGCAGCAGGCTTCTTCCTGGATCCCGTTGGTCCAAAAGCAGTGCCACCCGGACACCAGAAAGTTCCTGTGCTCCCTGTTTGCTCCCGTGTGTTTGGACGATCTGGACGAGCCGATTCAGCCGTGCCGGTCCCTGTGCGAGAACGTGAGGAACGGCTGCGCGCCCGTCATGTCCGCCTTCGGGTTCCCCTGGCCCAAGATGCTGCAGTGTGAACACTTCCCTCTAGATAACGATTTGTGTATCCCACCGGCCAGCGCAGGGACGGCTGTGCCCGTCACCAGAGCAGGTAAGAACGTCTGAAACGACTGAAACGAGGCGTCGTTTAGGAGTCGCAGTCGTTCATATTTTCATTAGACTTGTGCATTTCTATTGTGGCCATGAACGATTAGAGTAACTCAAAAGTCACATGTGTAAAAGTCAAATCTGTCACTAAGGCTGTGGTCACAGGACCAGGACTAAACCAGGTCTAAACCAGGACTAAACCAGGTCTAAACCAGGACTGAACCAGGACTAAACCAGGACTAAACCAGGACTAAACCGGGTCTAAACCAGGACTGAAACAGGACTAAACCAGGTCTAAACCAGGTCTAAACCAGGACTAAACCAGGTCTAAACCAGGACTAAACCAGGACTAAACCGGGTCTAAACCAGGACTAAACCAGGACTGAATCAGGACTAAACCAGGTCTAAACCAGGACTAAACCAGGACTACACCAGGACTACACCAGGTCTAAACCAGGACGAAACCAGGACTAAACCAGGTCTAAACCAGGACTAAACCGGGTCTAAACCAGGACTAAACCAGGACTGAACCAGGACTAAACCAGGTCTAAACCAGGACTAAACCAGGTCTAAACCAGGACTAAACCAGGTCTAAACCAGGTCTAAACCAGGTCTAAACCAGGACTAAACCAGGACTAAACCAGGTCTAAACCAGGACTAAACCAGGTCTAAACCAGGTCTAAACCAGGTCTAAACCAGGTCTAAACCAGGACTAAACCAAGTCTAAACCAGGACTAAACCAGGACTGAACCAGGACTAAACCAGGTCTAAACCAGGACTAAACCAGGTCTAAACCAGGACTAAACCAGGTCTAAACCAGGTCTAAACCAGGACTAAACCAGGTCTAAACCAGGACTGAACCAGGACTAAACCAGGACTAAACCAGGACAAAACCAGGACAAAACCAGGACTAAACCAGGACTGAACCAGGTCTAAACCAGGACAAAATCAGGACTAAACCAGGACTAAACCAGGACTAAACCAGGTCTAAACCAGGACTAAACCAGGTCTAAACCAGGACTAAACCAGGTCTAAACCAGGTCTAAACCAGGTCTAAACCAGGACTAAACCAGGACTAAACCAGGTCTAAACCAGGTCTAAACCAGGACTAAACCAGGTCTAAACCAGGTCTAAACCAGGTCTAAACCAGGTCTAAACCAGGACTAAACCAGGTCTAAACCAGGACTGAACCAGGACTAAACCAGGACTAAACCAGGACTAAACCAAGTCTAAACCAGGACTAGAACTAAACCAGGACTAAACCAGGTCTAAACCAGGTCTAAACCAGGACTAAACCGGGTCTAAACCAGGACTAAACCAGGACTAAACCAGGACTGAACCAGGACTAAACCAGGACTAAACCAGGACTGAACCAGGACTAAACCAGGACTGAACCAGGACTAAACCAGGACTAAACCAGGACTAAACCAGGACTAAAGCAGGTCTAAACCAGGACTAAACCAGGTCTAAACCAGGACTGAACCAGGACTAAACCAGGACTAAACCAGGACTAAACCGGGTCTAAACCAGGACTGAAACAGGACTAAACCAGGTCTAAACCAGGTCTAAACCAGGACTAAACCAGGTCTAAACCAGGACTAAACCAGGACTAAACCGGGTCTAAACCAGGACTAAACCAGGACTGAATCAGGACTAAACCAGGTCTAAACCAGGACTAAACCAGGACTACACCAGGACTACACCAGGTCTAAACCAGGACGAAACCAGGACTAAACCAGGTCTAAACCAGGACTAAACCGGGTCTAAACCAGGACTAAACCAGGACTGAACCAGGACTAAACCAGGTCTAAACCAGGACTAAACCAGGTCTAAACCAGGACTAAACCAGGTCTAAACCAGGACTAAACCAGGTCTAAACCAGGACTAAACCAGGACTAAACCAGGTCTAAACCAGGACTAAACCAGGTCTAAACCAGGTCTAAACCAGGTCTAAACCAGGTCTAAACCAGGACTAAACCAGTCTAAACCAGGACTAAACCAGGACTAAACCAGGACTAAACCAGGACTAAACCAGGACTAAACCAGGACTAAACCAGGACTAAACCAGGTCTAAACCAGGTCTAAACCAGGTCTAAACCAGGACTAAACCAGGACTAAACCAGGACTAAACCAGGACTAAACCAGGACTAAACCAGGACAAAACCAGGACTAAACCAGGACTGAACCAGGTCTAAACCAGGACAAAATCAGGACTAAACCAGGACTAAACCAGGACTAAACCAGGTCTAAACCAGGACTAAACCAGGTCTAAACCAGGACTAAACCAGGTCTAAACCAGGTCTAAACCAGGTCTAAACCAGGACTAAACCAGGACTAAACCAGGTCTAAACCAGGTCTAAACCAGGACTAAACCAGGTCTAAACCAGGTCTAAACCAGGTCTAAACCAGGTCTAAACCAGGACTAAACCAGGTCTAAACCAGGACTGAACCAGGACTAAACCAGGACTAAACCAGGACTAAACCAAGTCTAAACCAGGACTAGAACTAAACCAGGACTAAACCAGGTCTAAACCAGGTCTAAACCAGGACTAAACCGGGTCTAAACCAGGACTAACCAGGACTAAACCAGGACTGAACCAGGACTAAACCAGGACTAAAACCAGGACTAAACCAGGACTAAACCAGGACTGAACCAGGACTAAACCAAGGAGGACTAAACCAGGTCTAAACCAGACTAAACCAGACTAAACCAGGACTAAACCAGACTAACGAAAACCAGGTCTAAACCAGGACACCAGGACTAAACCAGGACTAAACCAGGACTAAACCAGGACTAAACCAGGACTAAACCAGGACTAAACCAGGACTGAACCAGGACTAAACCAGGACTAAACCAGGACTAAACCAGGACTAAACCAGGACTGAACCAGGACTAAACCAGGACTAAACCAGGACTGAACCAGGACTGAACCAGGACTAAACCAGGACTAAACCAGGACTGAACCAGGACTGAACCAGGTCTAAACCAGGACTAAACCAGGACTAAACCAGGTCTAAACCAGGTCTAAACCAGGTCTAAACCAGGACTAAACCAGGTCTGAACCAGGACTAAACCAGGACTAAACCAGGACTAAACCAGGACTAAACCAGGTCTAAACCAGGACTAAACCAGGACTAAACCAGGACTAAACCAGGACTGAACCAGGACTAAACCAGGACTGAACCAGGACTGAAGCAGGTCTAAACCAGGACTGAACCAGGACTAAACCAGGACTAAACCAGGACTGAACCAGGTCTAAACCAGGACAAAACCAGGACTAAATCAGGACTAAACCAGGACTAAACCAGGACTGAACCAGGACTAAACCAGGACTGAACCAGGACTGAAGCAGGTCTAAACCAGGACTAAACCAGGTCTGAACCAGGACTAAACCAGGACTAAACCAGGACTAAACCAGGTCTAAACCAGGTCTAAACCAGGTCTAAACCAGGACTAAACCAGGTCTGAACCAGGACTAAACCAGGACTAAACCAGGACTAAACCAGGACTAAACCAGGTCTAAACCAGGACTAAACCAGGTCTGAACCAGGACTAAACAGGATTAAACCAGGTCTAAACAGGACTAAACCAGGTCTAAACCAGGTCTAAACCAGGGTCTAAACAGGACTAAACCAGGTCTGAACCAGGACTAAACCAGGACTAAACCAGGACTAAACCAGGACTAACCAGGTCTAAACCAGGTCTAAACCAGGTCTAAACCAGGACTAAACCAGGTCTAAACCAGGACTAAACCAGGTCTAAACCAGGTCTAAACCAGGTCTAAACCAGGACTAAACCAGGTCTAAACCAGGACTAAACCAGGACTAAACAGGACTAAACCAGGACTGAACCAGGACTAAACCAGGACTGAACCAGGACTGAAGCAGGTCTAAACCAGGACTGAACCAGGACTAAACCAGGACTAAACCAGGACTGAACCAGGTCTAAACCAGGACAAAACCAGGACTAAATCAGGACTAAACCAGGACTAAACCAGGACTGAACCAGGACTAAACCAGGACTGAACCAGGACTGAAGCAGGTCTAAACCAGGACTGAACCAGGTCTAAACCAGGACTAAACCAGGACTGAACCAGGACTAAACCAGGACTAGACCAGGTCTAAACCAGGACTAAACCAGGACTAAACCAGGTCTAAACCAGGACTAAACCAGGACTAAACCAGGACAAAACCAGGACTAAACCAGGACTAAACCAGGACTAGACCAGGTCTAAACCAGGACTAAACCAGGACTAAACCAGGTCTAAACCAGGACTAAACCAGGACTAAACCAGGACTGAACCAGGACTGAACCAGGACAAAACCAGGACTAAACCAGGACTAAACCAGGTCTAAAACAGGACTAAACCGGGTCTAAACCAGGACTAAACCAGGTCTAAACCAGGACTAAACCAGGACTAAACCAGGACTAAAACCAGGACTAAACCAGGACTAAAACCAGGACTAAACCAGGACTAGACCAGGACTAAACCAGGTCTAAACCAGCACTGAACCAGGTCTAAACCAGGACTAAACCAGGACTAAACCAGGTCTAAACCAGGACTGAACCAGGACTAGACCAGGTCTAAACCAGGTCTGAACCAGGACTGAACCAGGTCTAAACCAGGACTAAACCAGGACTAAACCAGGTCTAAACCAGGACTAAACCAGGACTAAACCAGGACTGAACCAGGACTAAACCAGGACAAAACCAGGACTAAACCAGGACTAAACCAGGTCTAAACCAGGACTAAACCAGGTCTAAACCAGGACTAAACCAGGACTAAACCAGGCCAAAACCAGGACTAAACCAGGACTAAAACCAGGACTGAACCAGGACTAAACCAGGACTAAACCAGGACTAAAACCAGGACTAAACCAGGACTGAACCAGGACTAAACCAGGACTAAACCAGGACAAAACCAGGACTAAACCAGGACTAAAACCAGGACTAAACCAGGACTAAACCAGGACTAAACCAGGACTAAAAACAGGACTGAACCAGGACTAAACCAGGACTAAACCAGGACTAAAGCAGGTCTAAACCAGGACTAAACCAGGACTGAACCAGGACTAAAGCAGGTCTAAACCAGGACTAAACCAGGACTAAACCAGGACGAAACCAGGACTAAACCAGGACGAAACCAGGTCTAAACCAGGACTAAACCAGGACTAAACCAGGACTAAACCAGGTCTAAACCAGGACTAAACCAGGACTAACCCAGGACTAAACCAGGTCTAAACCAGGACTAAACCAGGACTAAACCAGGACTAAACCAGGACTAGAACTATAACAGAACTAAACCACGACTAAACCAGGTCTAAACCAGGACTAAACCAGGACTAAACCAGGACTACACCAGGACTAAACCAGGACTAAACCAGGACTAAACCTGGAGTAAACCTGGACATGAACTAGAACAGGACTAAACCAAAACTAGACCAGAACTAAACCAGAACTAGAACTAGACCAGGACTTAACCAGGACTTGACCAGGACTAAACCAGAACTAGAAGTAGAATAGGACTAAACCAGGACTAAACCAGGATTAGAACTATAACAGGACTAAACCAGGACTAAACCAGGACAAGAACTACAACAGGACTAAACCAGGACTAGAAGTAGAACAGGACTAAACCAGGACGAAACCAGAACTAGAACTAGACCAGGACTAAACCAGGACTTGACCAGGACTAAACCAGAACTAGAACTAGACCAGGACTAAACCAGAACTAGAACTAGACCAGGACTAAACCAGGACTAGACCTATAACAGGACTAAACCAGGACTAAACCAGGACTAAACCTGGACAAGAACTATAACAGGACTAAACCAGGACTAAACCAGGACTAGAACTAGGACAGGACTAAACCAAAACTAGACCAGAACTAAACCAGAACTAGAACTAGACCAGGACTTAACCAGGACCTGACCAGGACTAAACCAGAACTAGAAGTAGAACAGGACTAAACTGGGACTAAACCAGGACTAAACCAGGACTAGAACTATAACAGGACTAAACCAGGACTAAACCAGGACTAGAACTATAACAGGACTAAACCAGGACTAAACCAGGACAAGAACTACAACAGAACTAAACCAGGACTAGAACTATAACAGGACTAAACCAGGACTAAACCAAAACTAGACCAAAACTAGACCAGGACTAAACCAGAACTAGAACTACACCAGGACTTGACGAGGACTAAACCAGAACTAGAACTAGACCAGGACTAAACCAGGACTTGACCAGGACTAAACCAGACAAACCAGGACCAGTGTGAATGGGTGGACTACTCTCTTGTGATACTGTCCCTGCACAGGAGGGGGCAGTGTTGTCATTCTGGCGTCTGTCTTGAATATGTAGAAATAGAAAACAGTGAATCAAAACTCCATAATTCAAGTTTTGTCAAAAAAAAGTTCAAATCTTTTGTGAACTCACCAAACTGATTCTGCAGATCTGAATGAGGGGTCAGGGTCAGGGTCAGGTTTAAGATTAGGGTCAGGGTCACGGTTAAAATTAGGGTCAGGTTTAGGGTCAA
>JAIEZT010001215.1:122500-125000 GCA_019594935.1 Periophthalmus modestus
CACAAACTCCTGAAAATGAGCCGAAACAAAAGTCTTTGGAGAGTTTTTTTGGGAAAAGGCCAAACTGAGGAGCCAGAAGAGGAGCCACGACCTCCAAGAAAAAGAAAGATCAATTTAACAGACGACGCCAGGAGGACGACTTAAAGTATGAGTTTGTCTGTGGAGGTGACTCTCGTGTCCAGTCGGCTCTGCGGAATGTGGAGAAAAGCAAACGAGGCAGTGAAACCTTCAAACTGCTTCATGGAGACTAAGCACCTGATTAAAAGATAAACCTTTAGAGTTTTTTAAAAGAAACAAAAGTGAACAAGAAGGAAAGAAACAAGCGCAGGGCCCCACAGATTCAGCGGTGTAGTGAGTTGTACTTTTATGCGCTGCGGCCCGGCGCTCCCCCAGCCTTGACCGGTCCACGGTGATAAAAAGTTTGGGGACCACTGCTCGACATGATCCTGGGGTTTTTATTTCACTCGTGTCTGTAAATCAACATATGAACATTAATGACAGACACATCAGGTCCTTCTTTCCCCGACGTCGCTCCTGTTAGCGTTAGCAACAGGTTTGGAAGGGGCGTTACCTTCCACAGCCTCGCTTCTGATTGGCTCTTTGGTTGCTATGATACTGACGGTCTGGACTCCGCTCTGCTCCGGCCTCAGTGAGCTTCATGTGGAGCTGAAGCTGTGGGTCACACTCAGGCCACTTCTTCTCACAGTCTCTGTGTTTGTGTCTGACAGAAAACCTCATCTAAGGCAGCGTTGTCACGGGACTAAACATTTAAACCTCAATTTTGATACTAAGGAACAGACTCAATACTCGATACTGGTTACGATACCACTACGGCCATAAAAATGTTTGTTGCACTTGTGTAATTAAACTGTAGACTTCTGTAATTAAACTGCAGACTTGTGTACTTAAACTGCACACTTGTGTACTTAAACTGCAGGCTTGTGTACTTAAACTGCACACTTCTGTACTTTAACTGTAGACTTGTGTACTTAAACTGCAGACTTGTGTACTTAAACTGCAGACTTGTGTACTTAAACTGTAGGCTTGTGTACTTAAACTGCACACTTCTGTACTTTAACTGTAGACTTGTGTACTTATCTGTAAACTTGTGTACTTATCTGTAAACTTGTGTACTTAAACTGCACACTTCTGTACTTAAACTGCAGACTTGTGTACTTAAACTGTAGACTTGTGTACTTAAACTGCACACTTGTGTACTTATCTGTAGACTTGTGTACTTATCTGTAGACTTGTGTACTTATCTGTAAACTTGTGTACTTATCTGTAAACTTGTGTACTTAAACTGCAGACTTGTGTACTTAAACTGCAGACTTGTGTACTTATCTGCAGACTGGTGTACTTGTAGTCTTGTGTACTTATCTGTAGACTGGTGTACTTGTAGTCTTGTGTACTTATCTGCAGACTGGTGTACTTGTAGTCTTGTGTACTTATCTGTAGACTGGTGTACTTGTAGTCTTGTGTACTTTATCTGCAGACTGGTGTACTTGTAGTCTTGTGTACTTATCTGCAGACTGGTGTACTTGTAGTCTTGTGTACTTATCTGCAGACTGGTGTACTTGTAGTCTTGTGTACTTATCTGCAGACTGGTGTACTTGTAGTCTTGTGTACTTATCTGCAGACTGGTGTACTTGTAGTCTTGTGTACTTATCTGCAGACTGGTGTACTTGTAGTCTTGTGTACTTATCTGCAGACTGGTGTACTTGTAATCTTGTGTACTTATCGTGTGGTGTTTGATTCTGATGGTTTTTGTTGTTCATTTTTGTAGTAAAAACCCAACACTTTTGTTTGAATGAAACACAAATACCACATGTGTAATACTAAGTATTTACTGTGTAAATATTATGACCTGCATCTTGTGTAAAGTGAATAAAAAATGACTGAGTTTTTTTTCCAGTTTAAATTTATTTCTACATCACATTTAAAACTGAGCTGAAGCAAAGATCTTCACATAAAAGTCACAACAGACACAACATGAACGTGGCTGAACAGTGCCACCTAGAGGCACCTGTGAAAGTGACATGGGCCAGTGTGTGTGTGAGTGTGAGTGTGTGTGCGTGTGTGTGTATGTGTGTGTGTGTGTGAGTATGTGTGTGTGCGTGTGAGTGTGTGTGTGTGTATGTGCGTGTGTGTATGTGTGCGAGTGTGAGTCTATGTGTGTGTGTGTGAGAGTGTGTGTATGTGTGTGAGTGTGTGTGTATGTGTGTGCGTGTGCGAGTGTGTATGTGTATATGTGTGTGTGTATGTGTGTGAGTGTGTATGTGTATATGTGTGTGTGTATGTGTGTGAGTGTGTATGTGTATATGTGTGTGTGTATGTGTGTGAGTGTGCGTGTGTGTGAGTGTGTGTATGTGTGTGTGAGTGTGTGTGTGATGTATTTGTGTGTATGTGTGTGTGTGATGTATTTGTGTGTATGTGTGTGCGTATGATGTATTTATGTGTGTGTGTATGTATGTATGTATGTGTGTGTGTGTGTGTGTGT
>JAIEZT010001215.1:130000-226498 GCA_019594935.1 Periophthalmus modestus
CTGTCTCACTCTTTACTGTTTCAGTGTCTGCTGTCTCACTGTCTGCTGTCTCACTCTTTACTGCCTCACACTGTGCTGTCTCACTCTGTGCTGTCTCAGTGTCTGCTGTCTCACTCTTTGCTGTCTCACTCTTTACTGTCTCTGTCTGCTGTCTCACTCTTTGCTGTCTCACTCTTTGCTGTCTAACTTTTTACTGTCTCACGCTGTGCAGTCTCACTCTGTGCTGTCTCAGTGTCTGCTGTCTCACTCTTTACTGTCTCAGTGTCAGCTGTCTCACTCTTTACTGTCTCACTGTTTACTGTCTCAGTGTCTGCTGTCTCACTCTTTACTGTCTCAGTGTCAGCTGTCTCACTCTTTACTGTCTCACTGTTTACTGTCTCAGTGTCTGCTGTCTCACCCTTTGCTGTCTCACTCTTTGCTGTGTCACTGTCTGCCGTCTCACCTCTTTGCTGTCTGTCTGCGGTCTCACTCTTTACTGTCTCAGTGTCTGCTGTCTCACTCTTTACTGTCTCCCTCTTTGCTGTCTGACTCTTTGCTGTCTCACTCTTTACTGTCTCTGTCTGCTGTCTCACTCTCTGCTGTCTCACTCTTTGCTGTCTCACTCTTTACTGTCTCACTCTCTGCTGTCTCACTCTTTGCTGTCTCACTCTTTACTGTCTCTGTCTGCTGTCTCACTCTTTGCTGTCTCACTCTTTGCTGTCTCACTCTCTGCTGTCTCACTCTCTGCTGTCTCACTCTTTGCTGTCTCACTCTTACTGTCTCTGTCTTTGCTGTCTCACTCTTTGCTGTCTCACTCTTTGCTGTCTCACTCTTTGCTGTCTCACTCTCTGCTGTCTCACTCTTTACTGTCTCACTCTCTGCTGTCTCACTCTTTACTGTCTCACTCTTTACTGTCTCACTCTTTGCTCATACTGTCTCTCTCTCTAAAGGCGGGATCGTGTCAAAGGAGGATTAAAAAAACCCGTCGGGCTCAAAATGGCGTCTGTCTGCCGCGGTGTGTTTGGAGCAGTTTGACGAGGCTGAAAAAGTCCGCGGGGAAGTTCCCGCGCAGGAAATCCCCGGCTGTGTTCACGGGGGTTTATTATTGGTGTGTGACTGCGCGAGCCTCCTCCTCATCACATGTCACAGACAAAGGCTCAAATGAGGCACACTTTGCGCAAACACCGCAAACATTTTGCCTTTAATTTGGACCAAACTCGTGAAACATGGAGGCGGTGAGCTCGAGCTCGGACCACGACGCGCTGACGAGTCAACAGCGCAGTGACGACACGCTCAGCGCGCCGCGCCACGACGCGCCACAGGAGCCGATACACCAACAACTGCACGTAAAGGATAACATCATAACCGACCTGAAGGCGAGGCTGGCCCGCTACGAGAGCACCTACATGACGGTGGGCGAGAACGAGCCGGTGCCGCTGGGTCCGTCCATGTCGCTGCTGGAGAGTTTGTGTAATGAAATCTGTAAACACAAACAGAAGAGGAGCGAGCTGGAGCTGAGGACGAGCCGACAAGCGCAGGTAAAGACACGACTTTTCTGTTCTGTGGGGATCCGCGTTTGGCACATTCACAAAGCTGGAGGGCTGTGCGTAAAACTGGTAAAGCTGTGCGTAAAAGCTGTGCGTAAAACTGTGCGTAAAACTGTGGTAAAGCTGTGCGTAAAACTGTGCGTAAAACTGTGCGTAAAACTGTGGTAAAGCTGTGCGTAAAACTGCGTAAACAGAGCGACGCAGATGGAGCAGCAGGTCTGGGTGGTCGAGTTATTAACATTTTGACCTGCTCTAGGTTAAAGTTGTTTTCAACTCCATAAATGGCAAATTAAAACAATAAGATAAGATCAGCCTTTTCTAGTCCCACTGTGGGGAAATTCCAGTATTGCACCACACAGTTAAAGAACAGAAGGAAAATGGTACATGCAATAAAACAAGATAATAGATAAATATGTTATTATTATAATTAATGTGCAAAGTTTATGTGGCTTAATGCGAAAGTTCTACACAGGTGTCCAACAGGCACTGAGCTGCTTCAGATGTGTTTTCAGCAGTTCAGAGGTCAGGTGGTACAGTCCAGAGGTCAGGTGGTACAGTCCAGAGGTCAGGTGGTACAGTTCAGAGGTCAGCTGGTACAGTTCAGAGGTCAGGTGGTACAGTCCAGAGGTCAGCTGGTACAGTCCAGAGGTCAGGTGGTACAGTCCAGAGGTCAGGTGGTACAGTTCAGAGGTCAGTTGGTACAGTCCAGAGGTCAGGTGGTACAGTTCAGAGGTCAGGTGGTACAGTTCAGAGGTCAGCTGGTACAGTTCAGAGGTCAGGTGGTACAGTCCAGAGGTCAGGTGGTACAATCCAGAGGTCAGGTGGTACAGTTCAGAGGTCAGGTGGTACAGTCCAGAGGTCAGGTGGTACAGTCCAGAGGTCAGGTGGTACAGTCCAGAGGTCAGGTGGCACAGTTCAGAGGTCAGGTGGTACAGTTCAGAGGTCAGCTGGTACAGTTCAGAGGTCAGGTGGTACAGTCCAGAGGTCAGGTGGTACAATCCAGAGGTCAGGTGGTACAGTCCAGAGGTCAGGTGGTACAGTCCAGAGGTCAGGTGGCACAGTCCAGAGGTCAGGTGGCACAGTTCAGAGGTCAGGTGGTACAGTTCAGAGGTCAGGTGGCACAGTTCAGAGGTCAGGTGGTACAGTCCAGAGGTCAGGTGGTACAGTCCAGAGGTCAGGTGGCACAGTTCAGAGGTCAGGTGGTACAGTTCAGAGGTCAGTTGGTACAGTTCAGAGGTCAGGTGGTACAGTTCAGAGGTCAGTTGGTACAGTCCAGAGGTCAGGTGGTACAGTTCAGAGGTCAGGTGGTACAGTCCAGAGGTCAGGGTGGTACAGTCCAGAGGTCAGGTGGTACAGTTCAGAGGTCAGGTGGTACAGTCCAGAGGTCAGGTGGTACAATCCAGAGGTCAGGTGGTACAGTTCAGAGGTCAGGTGGTACAGTCCAGAGGTCAGGTGGTACAATCCAGAGGTCAGGTGGTACAGTTCAGAGGTCAGGTGGTACAGTTCAGAGGTCAGTTGGTACAGTTCAGAGGTCAGGTGGTACAGTTCAGAGGTCAGTTGGTACAGTCCAGAGGTCAGGTGGTACAATCCAGAGGTCAGGTGGTACAGTTCAGAGGTCAGGTGGTACAGTCCAGAGGTCAGGTGGTACATCCAGAGGTCAGGTGGTACAGTCCAGGTCAGGTGGTACAGTTCAGAGGTCAGGTGGTACAGTTCAGAGGTCAGTTGGTACAGTTCAGAGGTCAGGTGGTACAGTTCAGAGGTCAGTTGGTACAGTCCAGAGGTCAGGTGGTACAGTTCAGAGGTCAGGTGGTACAGTCCAGAGGTCAGGTGGTACAGTTCAGAGGTCAGGTGGTACAGTCCAGAGGTCAGGTGGTACAGTTCAGAGGTCAGGTGGTACAGTCCAGAGGTCAGGTGGTACAATCCAGAGGTCAGGTGGTACAGTTCAGAGGTCAGGTGGTACAGTTCAGAGGTCAGGTGGTACAGTCCAGAGGTCAGGTGGTACAGTCCAGAGGTCAGGTGGTACAGTTCAGAGGTCAGGTGGTGATATAATTCAGTCAGTTGTTTGCTTGTCCACCAGAGCGTTGCCTGTTCTCTTTGTGCATTTTCTGTCTGTCTCTGGGACACTTCATTTGCATTTCCCACGTCTCTTACTTTAAGAATCGCTCCTGAGGGTGGGTCAGGGTCAGGGTCAGGGTCAGGGTCAGGACCACGGAGCTGGAGGATGTGACCTATTCAATCCACACAGTAATGATTAGGAACCGATCCAGCTGTTTTTGTTTCGATACCGATGCTTTAAATATCTGCAGATTCCCAGTATCGATTGATACTTGATACAGAGACAGAGGCTGGAAATGTCACTTATTTCCTTTTAAAAACAAGCACCACAGAGAATAAATGATCCAGATGTGTTTTGTATCTGTTATTTCTCATTTAAAGCTCTAAAAACACTGTGATGTTATGAGACGTTTTGAGCCCACAGTGAATCATTATCATCTCGTTAAAGTTGGTGTGAACATCATTATCAGAGGTTTTCAAAATGGCTGACGCTTGTGCAGGAGATCGAGACGCTGAGGGCGGAGAGCAAACAGAGGGAGGAGGAGCTGGAGAGAGTGAGACATGAAGCTGGGCACGAGAAGGACGAGGAGATCAGGAGACTCCACACGGCTCTGCAGGAGAAGGAGCGCTCAGAGGCCACCACAGCCGCGCTCTGCACCTCCTTAACCGAGGAGGTGCAGCATCTACGGAGACAACTCGGAGCCACGGTCACAGTGTGCAAGGACCTGCTGGCACGCCTGGAGGGGGGCCTGGACAGGGGCCTGGAGAGGGGCCTGGAGGGGGGCCTGGAGAGGGGCCTGGAGAGGGGCCTGGAGGGGGGCCTGGAGAAGGGCCTGGACAGGGGCCTGGACAGGGGCCTGGACAGGGGCCTGGAGGGTGAAGAGGCCAGGAGGGAGGTGGAGGGCAGGCAGCAGACGGGGCACACACAGGTGGGTGCTTTTGGCTGTAAATGCATAAACAGGCTTCATGTGTTTGATTTTGTGCAAAACTTTAAGATTTAGATTTGAATTGTGTAATTGCTACAGCAGAAAACCAGGGCCTCGCTCCTGAAACCCTGAAAATCTGATATTTGATCATGTGTCGGTGCTTCAGGAGCCGTTTCAAAAGGATTATTAAATAAAATAAATATGAATCAAAGTCTCATTTCAAACATCTCGTTTCGTGGGTTCTAAACGTCAGCTTCATGTTTTGTGTTTCATACAGAAGGAAAACACCACAGAGGAGGTGCAGCGCCTCCAGCAGGAGAACCAGCAGCTGAAGCAGCGCGTGGCTTATGTAAGAAACACAGATACAAACATGAGGCCCACACACGAGGCCCTCACATGTACACACACACATGTACACACGAGGCCCACACATGTACACACACACACACACACGAGGCCCACACATTTACACACACACACACATGTACACATGAGGCCCACACATTTACACACACAGGCACACACGAGGCCCACACATGTGGCCCACACACACATGTACACACGAGGCCCTCACATGTACACACACACATGTACACACGAGGCCCACACATTTACACACACACATGTACACACGAGGCCCACACATGTACACACACACATGTACACACACACACACACACACACACGAGGCCCACACATTTACACACACACACACACATGTACACACATGAGGCCCACACATTACACACACACACATGTACACACGAGCCCACACATGTACACACACACATTTACACACGAGGCCCACACATGTGCACACACACACACACACGAGGGCCCACACACATGTACACACGAGGCCCACACATGTACACACAGGCCATCACATTTACACACGAGGCCCACACATGTACACACACACACGAGGCCCACACATTTACACACGAGGCCCACACATTACACACACACACACATGTACACACGAGGCCCACACATGTGCACACACACACATGTACACACGAGCCCCACATTTACACACACACACACGAGGCCCACACATTTACACACGAGGCCCACACATTTACACACACACACACATGTACACACGAGGCCCACACATGTGCACACGAGGCCATCACATTTACACACGAGGCCCACACATGTGCACACACACACACACACATGAGGCCCACACATTTACACACACACATGTACACACGAGGCCCACACATTTACACACACACATGTACACACGAGGCCCACACATGTACACACACACATGTACACACGAGGCCCACACATTTACACACACACATGTACACATGAGTCAATCCAAACTAGACTCAAGTTTCTCAGGAATCGATACTAAAAAAGTCCCATCAACAGAAATGAACCTTTCCTGAATCTGACACACAGACTAGTGTGAACCTACAGGACTAAACCAGGACTAAACCAGGACTAGACCAGGACTAGACCAGGACTAGACCAGGACTAGACCAGGACTAGACCAGGACTAAACCAGGACTAAACCAGGACTAGACCAGGACTAAGCGAGGACTAAACGAGGACTAAGCGAGGACTAAACCAGGACTAGACCAGGACTAGACCAGGACTAGACCGGGACCTGCACACTGAGGATCACACACATACGTGAACAGAACTCAAAGTAGAACATTTAATGTGAACATCACTGTGTCTGAAGAGGGTTTTTATCGTCGTGGTATCGGGATCAGAATCGAGTATCGAGTCTATTCCTTCAAAATCAAGTTGAAAATGTCTGTGTTCATGAGCATCGTGTCATTGTTCCAGGTCCAAAGGCTAAACTCCCAGTGGCAGAAGTACGACTCCAGCAGAGAGGACTACATCCAGGGGCTGTGCCAGAGGCTCCAGGAGGTGCCGGGCCCGGGGTCTGTGAGCTCCACCCTGCTACGTCAGGAGATCAGCCGCCTCAACCACCTCCTGGAGGACAAGATGGAGGAGTGTGTGAGAGTGAGGAGGGAGATGGAGGACGCCAGGAGACTCGACACTGACAGGATCCAGATGTTGGAGCAGCAGGTGAGTCTGTGCAGCTCTGTGCACGACTGTCAGAGGCCAGAGCAGTTTACTGTCATAGTAAAGGCTAACAGCTAGCATGCTAACTACACTCTTCCTGTTTCTCTGACAGTAAAAATGCATTATAACTAGATGCAGACAGCACACAGTGGAATTTTGACCTGAGCAAATATCACACCTGTTAGCATACTGGCTGTTAGCACATTAGCTGTTAGCACACTGGCTGTTAGCATACTGGCTGTTAGCACATTAGCTGTTAGCACACTGGCTGTTAGCACACTGACTGTTAGCACACTGGCTGTTAGCATACTGGCTGTTAGCACATTAGCTGTTAGCACACTGACTGTTAGCACACTGGCTGTTAGCATACTGGCTGTTAGCACATTAGCTGTTAGCACACTGGCTGTTAGCTTACTGGCTGTTAGCATACTGGCTGTTAGCACACTGGCTGTTAGCACACTAGCTGTTAGCACACTGGCTGTTAGCACACTGGCTGTTAGCACACTGGCTGTTAGCACACTAGTTGTTAGCACACTGGCTGTTGGCACACTAGCTGTTAGCATACTGGCTGTTAGCACACTAGCTGTTAGCACACTAGCTGTTAGCATACTGGCTGTTAGCATACTGGCTGTTAGCACACTAGCTGTTAGCACACTAGCTGTTAGGATATTAGCTGTTAGCACACTGGCTGGATGAGGTCTGAGGGTGCTGTTAGCAAAGGAGGTGGATGAGGTCTGAGGGTGGAGTTATGAAGGAGGTGGATGAGGTCTGAGGTGGAGTTATAAAGGAGGTGGATGAGGTCTGAGGGTGGAGTTATAAAGGAGGTGGATGAGGTCTGAGGGTGGAGTTATAAAGGAGGTGGATGAGGTCTGAGGGTGGAGTTATAAAGGAGGTGGATGAGGTCTGAGGGTGGAGTTATAAAGGAGGTGGATGAGGTCTGAGGGTGGAGTTATAAAGGAGGTGGATGAGGTCTGAGGGTGGAGTTATAAAGGTGGTGGATGAGGTCTGAGGGTGGAGTTATAAAGGAGGTGGATGAGGTCTGAGGGTGGAGTTATAAAGGTGGTGGATGAGGTCTGAGGGTGGAGTTATAAAGGAGGTGGATGAGGTCTGAGGGTGGAGTTATAAAGGAGGTGGATGAGGTCTGAGGGTGGAGTTATAAAGGAGGTGGATGAGGTCTGAGGGTGGAGTTATAAAGGTGGTGGATGAGGTCTGAGGGTGGAGTTATAAAGGTGGTGGATGAGGTCTGAGGGTGGAGTTATAAAGGAGGTGGATGAGGTCTGAGGGTGGAGTTATAAAGGAGGTGGATGAGGTCTGAGGGTGCAGGATGTGTCATGTGTTTGTTTTGCTGTGCAGGTGCTGATCTACACAGAGGACTTTAAGTCAGAGCGCAACGACCGAGAGAGGGCGCAAGGACAGATCCAGGCACTGAAGGAGCAACTGCGACAGCTGAAACACCTGCACAGACAGGTGAGAGTGAAGCTGAAACACCTGCACAGACAGGTGAGAGTGAAGCTGAAACACCTGCACAGACAGGTGAGAGTTTAGCTGAAACACCTGCACAGACAGGTGAGAGTTTAGCTGAAACACCTGCACAGACAGGTGAGAGTTTAGCTGAAACACCTGCACAGACAGGTGAGAGTTAAGCTGAAACACCTGCACAGACAGGTGAGAGTGAAGCTGAAACACCTGCACAGACAGGTGAGAGTGAAGCTGAAACACCTGCACAGACAGGTGAGAGTTTAGCTGAAACACCTGCACAGACAGGTGAGAGTGAAGCTGAAACACCTGCACAGACAGGTGAGAGTGAAGTTGAAACACCTGCACAGACAGGTGAGAGTGAAGCTGAAACACCTGCACAGACAGGTGAGAGTGAAGTTGAAACACCTGCACAGACAGGTGAGAGTGAAGCTGAAACACCTGCACAGGCAGGTGAGAGTGAAGTTGAAACACCTGCACAGACAGGTGAGAGTTTAGCTGAAACACCTGCACAGACAGGTGAGAGTTTAGCTGAAACACCTGCACAGACAGGTGAGAGTGAAGCTGAAACACCTGCACAGGTTTTTAAAATGCAGGACCCGTCTTTTCAGTTCAGTTGTTTTAAAAGGACACTTTGGCGCAGTGACTGTGTACAGCTGGTCACATGTTTTCCCTTTTGTCGTCAGCAGGGGGCAGCAGTGCGCGAGAGCAGAGACAGAGACCGGGATATAGTTCCTCTTTGTCGAGTTCACATCGGGCACCGAATCGCTCCGAGACGAAGCAAAGACTCCGAGCATTTGGTGCAGACGGCAGACAGACAGCAGCAGCCGCCGCCTCCGCAGAGCCGACCCCGGAGCCCCCCGCCGGGCTCCGACCAGTCCGAGCTCCGCTGCCCGCGCTGCCAGGCTCGATTCGAAGACACGCAGGCGGCGCAGTACTTCGACCACTGGGAAGAATGTGCCAGAATATGAGCCGGACTTTAACCAGAGAACAGTGAGGAAGTGCACTACGCAAACTGGCCCTACAAAGCCTACAGCCTACAACCCTACAGCCCTACAACCTACGCCTACAACCCTACAGCCCACGCCCTACAGCCTACGCCCTACAAAGCCTACAGCCTACAACCCTACGCCTACAACCCTACAGCCCTACAGCCTACAACCCTACAGCCCACGCCCTACAACCCTACAGCCTACGCCCTACAACCTACGCTCTACAACCCTACAGCCTACGCCCTGCAGCCCTACAGCCTACAACCCTACAGCCTACGCCCTACAGTCTACGCCCTACAACCCTACAGCCTACGCCCTACAGCCTACAGCCCACGCCCCACAACCCTACAGCCTACGCCCTACAACCTACGCCCTACAACCCTACAGCCTACGCCCTGCAGCCCTACAGCCTACAACCCTACAGCCTACGCCCTACAGTCTACGCCCTACAACCCTACAGCCTACGCCCTACAGCCTACAGCCCTACAATCTTCCAGCCTGTGCCCTACAGCCCCATTACGACCATGTGGTGGAGGGACACTGAGAACATGAGGGGCCTGTATGACACAGACTCTGAGATGTTCTAACGTCCTCACAAACACTGTGGTGTTTTGTTCCATTCACAGGTTTGGAGATGCAGACAGACTAATACTAAAGTGTGACTCAAAGGTCAAAATGCTCTGTTCCTCCTTGTGATGTCATGAAGTGGTAGTTTTCAAGTCAAGAAGTACCACCTTTTACTTTTTCTTTCACAGTGAGTGGAAATCCCAGAACTGAAATCATCCAAATGTTTCTATTGAGTTTACGAGGTGTGTGGAGTAAAAAAAAAAACCACATGACATCACAAGGTGGAACGGAGTGTTTTCAGTTTGAGACCTAAAGCTACAAGAGTCAGTTTGTATAATATGGGACCCTTAAGGATAAACTCTCAGTTACAGTTTGTGTTGAAAAGGCTCTTACCAAATTTCATTTCTGTCACGAAACGGAAACCAAAACGATTTAGTCCAAAAATGTTCGTGTGGATTAGTCGCTGTAATATTGAGAAGACACGCGTCACTTAAGGCGGTATGTTCCACCTTAACCTGCAGGTGTCAGGGTGGAGTCCCCGTTTCGTGTGCGGGGGCCGTGGGCGTGGACGCAGTCACCAAACGTCATATACCTCATTGTTTCCTCCTGCACGTTGAGTCTGAGGCCGTGTGCAGAGACTCGGCGTGTTCTGATCGAGGCCGAGAGGAAAAGCTCAAAATGTAACAGAGGGATTCAAAAAAAAAAAGGCTCAGTCTATGTCGTGGATAAAGAGCTCTGTCCAAACCACAGACTGTTTAGATAAATGGACAGAGCTAACCTCTTAGCAGCTGCTTCACAAACAGGAAGTGATCATGTCGCACTTCCTGCTCCATCGACTCTGGCTCCAATTCACTTTCTGTATAAAAACTGTGTCTCTCTCTCTGTCTCTGCGTCTGTCAGACTCATTTTGGTCGTAAATGTTCGTATTAACCCTCGACATGATCCTGGGGTTTTTATTTCACGTCTGTGTCTGTAAATCAACATATGAACATTAATAACAGACACATCAGGTCCTTCTTTCCTCGAGGTCGCTCCTGCTAGTGTTAGCAACAGGTTTGGAAGGGGCGTTACCTTCCACAGCCTCGCTCCTGATTGGCTCTTTGGTTGCTATGATACTCGTGGTCAGAACTCTGCTCCAGCCTCGATGAGCTTCACTTGGAGCTGAAGCTGTGGTGACGTCACATCTTCGTCCAGGCTGTGGCACAAACTCAGACTCATCTCTGTTGTATCTTAGACGAGCTTTGGCCTCGTTATCGTTTGTTAATGTTATGGTTGGTAACGGTTATGGAATTACCTCGACACGTCTGTCCAGCCAAGAACTAGAATTATTTAAAAAATTCACTAAAATTTTCAAACTAGAGAAAACCTGGAAGATTTGTGCTGAAATCTTAATGTTATTTATGTTTTTGTGAAATCTTGTGTCGTGTGCACTTTTAAACATAAGCTTGTACCTGGAGGATGTGCTGAGGTGTTTATTTTAATGACTTTTATAAATTCTTTATATATTTTCATAACAGATTATATATTGTATTATTTATTTTACTTATTGTGACGTTTACTGTTGCTCCATAACTATAAAACTGTCAATAGAGCTGGAGAAACGTGCCAAAGACACACTGACATATTTTTGTAATAAAACAGATTTTTCTGCCGAGTCCTCACTTCGTGCTGTGTTTATGATCGGGGGGGCAGTACTGTTACACTTGTACTTTTAGTCCTACCTGAGTAATATATTTACGAAGGTAACAGTACTCTTACTCGAGTAAATGTGCTGCTTCCTCATCTCACTATGAGTGACTTTATGTCGACAAAATGAAATGATTTGTGTTTCCTGAGCTCGGCTCAAGTGACCTCACAAACAGGAAGTGACCTCACAAACAGGAAGTGACCTCACAAACAGGACGTGACTCATGGTTTCTGCGCACACATTCACACACACACATACACGGACAGACACACACATACACACACATACACACACAGACACACGTGTGTGTGTGTAAATGTGTGAGTGGTTCCTTGAAGATGGAAAAGCTCTATAAACATGTGACCCTGACAGTGTGACCCTGACAGTGTGACTCTGACAGTGTGACTCTGACAGTGTGACTCTGACTGTGTGACTCTGACTGTGTGACTCTGACAGTGTGACCCTGACAGTGTGACTCTGACTCTGACAGTGTGACTCTGACAGTGACTCTGACAGTGTGACCCTGACAGTGTGACCCTGACAGTGTGTGACCCTGACAGTGTGTGACCCTGACAGTGTGACTCTGACTGTGTGACTCTGACAGTGTGACCCTGACAGTGTGACTCTGACAGTGTGACTCTGACAGTGTGACTGACTGACAGTGTGACAGTGTGACCCTGACAGTGTGACCCTGACAGTGTGACTCTGACAGTGTGACTGTGTGTGACCCTGACAGTGTGACCCTGACTGTGACCCTGACAGTGTGACCCTGACAGTGTGACCCTGACAGTGTGACCTGTGTGTGACCCTGACAGTGTGACCCTGACAGTGTGACCCTGACAGTGTGACCCTGACCCTGACAGTGTGACTCTGACAGTGTGACTCTGACAGTGTGACCCTGACAGTGTGACCCTGACAGTGTGACCCTGACAGTGTGACCCTGACAGTGTGACCCTGACAGTGTGACCCTGACAGTGTGACCCTGACAGTGTGACTCTGACAGTGTGACTCTGACAGTGTGACCCTGACAGTGTGACCCTGACAGTGTGACCCTGACAGTGTGACTCTGACAGTGTGACTTTGACAGTGTGACCCTGACAGTGTGACCCTGACCCTGACCTGACAGTGTGACCCAGTGACAGTGTGACCCTGACTGACAGTGTGACCTGACAGTGTGACTCTGACAGTGTGACTCTGACTGTGTGACCCCTGACAGTGTGACCCTGACAGTGTGACCCTGACAGTGTGACCCTGACAGTGTGACCCTGACAGTGTGACCCTGACAGTGTGACCCTGACAGTGTGACCCTGACAGTGTGACCCTGACAGTGTGACCCTGACAGTGTGACCCTGACAGTGTGACTCTGACTGTGACCCTGACAGTGTGACCCTGACAGTGTGACCCTGACAGTGTGACCCTGACAGTCTGACTGTGTGACTCTGGCCGTTTGACCTTTTACAGCTTTACTTTAGATACTGTTTAATTTCAGTCGTCATGAAACAAGTCAAATCAAATACAAAGAAAAATATCTAGACATAAAAGACTCACAGGAGCCGAGCTCGTCAAACCGAGTCTGAACAGAACCAGACTCAGAGTTTCACTTTGGATCAGAGACTTAAATGACAAACCCCCCACAGGGATGTCCCCACACGCCAACACACTTTTCCACATGATTAAAAGACTAACATGGTCCAACGTGTGAAAAGCACCCGCCATTAAACACTAAATCACACACATACACGCAGACATATCTATATATATGTATATGTATATATATATATATATATGTATATATATATATATATATATATATATATACATACATACCACACACACACACATACATACACACACACACGCACACACACACATACACACATGTACACACACAGACATTATATATATATATATATATATATATATATATATATATATATATATATATATATATAGTAGTAGACATACACACACACACACATACACACACATATACACACACACACATACAGAATTTGAAATATAAAATCCATCCATCCATTTTCTTCCTCTTATCCGGGGCCGGGTCGCGGGGGCAGCAGTCTAAGCAGGGACTCCCAGATTTCCCTCACCCCAGACACGTCCTCCAGCTCCTCCGGTGGGACCCCAAGGCGTTCCCAGGCCAGCCGAGAGACATAGTCCCTCCAGCGTGTCCTGGGTCTTCCCGGGGTCTCCTCCCGGGTGGGACATGCCCAGAACACCTCCCTAGGGAGGCATCCAGGAGGCATCCTGAGCAGATGCCCGAGCCTCAGCTGGTTCCTCTCGACGTGAAGGAGCAGCGGCTCTACTCCGAGCTCCTCCCGTGTGACTGAGCTCCTCACCCTGTCTCTAGGGGTGCGCCCAGCCACTCTGCAGAGGAAACTCATTTCGGCCGCTTGTATCCGCGATCTTGTCCTTTCGGTCATGACCCAGAGTCATGGCCATAGGTGAGGGTAGGAACGTAGATTGAGGTAAATCGAGAGCTTTGCCTTTCGACTCAGCTCCTTCTTTACCACAACGGACCGATACAGCGACCGCATCACTGCAGATGCTGCGCCGATCTGTAGTTGGAACACACCCTCCGGTCCCCCTTCTTATATAGAGGGACCACCACCCCGGTCTGACAGTCCAGTGGTACTGTCCCCGACCACCACGCGATGTTGTAGAGACGTGTCAGCCAAGACAGCCCCACAACATCCAGGGACTTAAGGTACTCGGGACGGATCTCATCAACGCCCAGAGCCTTGCCACCGAGGAGCTTTAACCACCTCAGTGACTTCAGCCAGGGTGATGGATGAGTCTGTCTCCGGGTTCCCAGTCTCGGCTTCCTCCTCGAAAGACGTGACAGTGGGATTGAGGAGATCCTCAAAGTATTCCTTCCACCATCTGACAACATCCCAGTCAAGGTCAGCAGCTCTCCGCCCTCGCTGTAAACAGTGTTGGTGAAGCACTGCTTCCCCCTCCTGAGGCGCCGGACGGTTTGCCAGAATTTCTTTGAGGCCGTCCGATAGTCCTCCTCCATGGCCTCCCCGAACTCCTCCCAACCCCGAGTTTTTGCCTCCACGACAGCACGAGCCGCAGCACGCTTGGCCCACCGGTACCCGTCAGCTGCCTCAGGAGTCCCACAAGCCAACAAGGCCCGATAAGACTCCTTCTTCAGCCTGAGGCATCCCTTACTTCCAGTGTCCACTACCGCAGACCTTACGACCACAGCTACGAGCAGCCACATCAACAATGGAGGTGAAGAACATGGTCCACTCAGAGTCCATGTCCCCAACCTCCCCCGGGATCAGAGAGAAGCTCTCGTGGAAGTGTGAGTTAAAGAGCCCCCTGACAGAAGGCTCCGCCAGACGTTCCCAACAGACCCTCACGATACACTTGGTCCTGCCAGGTCTATCCGGCTTCCTCCTCCACCAACGGATCCAACTCACAACCAGGTGGTGATCAGTTGACAGCTCTGCCCCTCTCTTCACCCGAGTGTCCAAAACATGAGGCCGGAGGTCAGATGACACGATAGTCAACCTCATCGACCTCCAACCTAGGGGGTCATGGTGCCACGTGCACTGATGGACACAAGGGTGTCCATCAGTGCACGTGGCCAAGGGTGTACACATACATACACATACACACACGTATACACACACACACATATACACATACATACACACACACACACACACACACTGCACTTTCACCCACCAAATCAGAAAAGAGCCGTCGCTGCCCCCTCCTGACCCACCTGGGGACTTCACGCTCTCTCATCATGTGATCACTACTTCCTGTTTGTGTGGGGTAAAGGGCAAAAGAAAAGAGAGGAAGGAGAGAAAAGGAGAGAGGAGTGAGAAAGAGAAAGGAGAGGGAGAGGAAAAAGAAGGAGGAGGGGGAACAGAGGAGGAGAAAAAGCAGAGGGAGAGAGAAAGGGGAAGAGAGAGAAAAGAGAGGAGGGAGGACAGGAGCAGAGAGAGAGAGGGCAGAGGGAGAGGGAAAGAGAGAGGACGATAAGCGAGAGAAAGGGAGAGGGGGAGAGTCAGGAGAGAAAGAAAAGAGGGAGGTGAGGGGAGAAAGAGAGGAGGGAGGAGAAAGGGAGTGAGGTAAAAGGGTGAGAAGAGAGGGGCAGAGAGGAGGAGGGAGAGAAGGGGAGAGGGCAGAGGGAGAGAAAAAGAGGTGAAGAAAGGGGGAGATAGAGTAAAGAAAGAGAGAGGAGGGGGGAGAGAGAGTAGAGAGATGGTGCGAAAGAGGAGGAGGAGACAGAAGACAGGGAAGGAGGAGAGGGGGAAATACAAGTGAGAAAGAGCCAGAGAGGAGGGAGAAACAAGTGTAAAAACTTTGAGCTAAAATGACAAATCCAAACAGTACACACTTTTGGGCCTTTAATCTTCTGTGGGAAAAGAACGGGACTTTCCCTCTTCCAGCGGGGAGTCCCAAAAAGAACAAGATAATAGCTGTTTAAAGTGGAGTGCTGTTTACTTCCCAAAAAGACTCGTGCTTCTGTTTGTATGTGTGGGCTTCATGCTCAGGGATTGTCCAACAGCATCAGACAGAGCCGAGGTTTAAGACGTTTCAGGGGAAGAACAGAAGCTCAGAACCAGACGAGGTTTAAGAGGGAATTCCCGACATGGACCTGACATCTCCGAGTCTGTGGGCCGACAACAGGCCCGCTCCAGTGTGTGATCAACCTGCAGGGCATTCCCCCGACTCCCTGAGCTAATGTCACATGGTTAGCATGAGGCTTTAGCATGGTGCATTAATATGGGGCTATAACATGCGACTTAAACATGGGACTATAACATGGGGCTATAACAGGCGGCTTTAACATGGAGCTTTAACATGGGGCTATAACATGGGGCTTCAGCATGAGGCTTTAACATGAGGCTTTTAACGTGGGGTTATAACGTGGGGCAGTAACATGGACTTTTAACTTGGGGCTTAAACATGGGGCTTTAACATGAGACTTAACATGGGACTATAACATAAACATGGGACGATACAACATGCATGGACTTAAACAATAACATGGGGCTTTAACATGAGACTTAACATGGGACATAACATGGGGACATGGAGCAAACATGGGGCTTTAACATGAGACTTAACATGGGACTATAACATGGGGCAATAACATGGGGCTTTAACATGAGACTTAACATGGGACTATAACATGGGGCAATAACATGGGGCTTTAACATGAGACTTAACATGGGACTATAACATGGGGCAATAACATGGGGCTTTAACATGAGACTT
Source organism: Periophthalmus modestus (assembly GCA_019594935.1). Classification (NCBI taxonomy): domain Eukaryota; kingdom Metazoa; phylum Chordata; class Actinopteri; order Gobiiformes; family Gobiidae; genus Periophthalmus; species Periophthalmus modestus. The sequence continues at coordinate 146,541 of JAIEZT010001215.1, forward strand.
AACATGAGACTATAACATGGGACAATAACATGCGACTTAAACATGGGACTATAACATAGGGCAATAACATGGAGCTTTAACATGGGGCAATAACATGGGGCTTTAACGTGGGGTTATAACATGGGGCTTTAACATGGAGCAATAACATGGAGTTTTAATATGTGGCTATAACATTGGCCTATAACATGGGGCTACAACATGGAGCTTTAACATGAGGCTATAACATGGGTGTGTCCAGAGCCCTCACCTGCAGATACAGGTGTGTCTCAGTCTCAGTTTATGTTCAGGCCTCATGTTCAGATCCTCCAGATTCACCCCCTGAGCTGCAGAGGCTGCACTAGCTCTGATTGGCTGCAGGTGCTGGGGTTTAGGTTGTGCCCAATCAGATCAGAGAGAGACATTTTATGTTTAAAACAACTGGACTTCAGCTCTGAACCTGGCAACACTTGAGAGAATCATGTGAGTCTCATTCTGCTCTCTGATTGGATAATCGCCTTGAACCAAAACACCAAATTATCACAAACAACTTGTCCTTCATGTCCAATGTTTTTGTCATTAAAAATAAATATTCATTATGGTCATGAAAAGTAAAAGACCCAGATGTGCAGGTGTGTAGTAGTTTGCACTGCTGTGTCTGGTACTTTCTCCTGCTGTGGACCCCTGAAGACACGAGCCGCCAGGCCCAAAACTTTATTTTAATACTAAGAAATGCACTTTGTGTTCTGTTCTGTGTATATTCTGTGTATACTCTGTGTACTCCCTCAGGGTCCTGTAGGTTCATACTGGTCCTGGGTGTGTACTCGTCTGTGTCTTATACTGTGAAAGATTCAGCTCAACATCATGATGAACATTTTCAGGAAAGACTCATTTTTGTCAATGGGACTTTTGTAGTATCGATTCCTGCTCAAATCTAGTTGATACTAGTTTTAGTATCGGTTAATATCTGATTTCACATACTACTCTTTATTTTTACCACCTCTGATGAATGAATCCTTGTTCATAGACTCAAATGTAAAGTGAAAGTGAAACTCATCTCGAGAGGCCTGGCTTTAGTGTCGGGGGAAGCACTGAAGATCGTGACCTCGAGGGAAAGTTTGACTGGAACCGATTTGAAAATGAGCTTAATGTAAATGTCTGAATGACATCATGAGCGTTTTGAATAACCACAGACTCGAGTCCCCGCCCTCGTGAACGGCGCCGGCAGAGTCCCCGCCCTCGTGAACGGCGCCGGCAGAGTCCCCGCCCTCGTGAACGGCGCCGGCGCCCTCGTGAACGGCGCCCAGTACCCGCCCATTGTGAAAAGTATAACTGGCGCAAGGCATTGTCCAGTATAACTGGCGAAGGCGATCATCAGAATCACATTTAGTCGAATAACTTTTTCAAGAAATTGCACTTTTCAGAGTATTTTTCTGGCAGCATATTTTTACTCGTACTTGAGTAATATTTGTCTGAAAGTAACAGTACTCTTACTCGAGTAAAAGTCATTCTCCTCTTCCCACTGTGAGTCTTAAGTTACTTGAGTTTTACGTCACAAAATGAAATAGTTGATATTTTGAAGTAATATTACTCTACATTAAATATAGTACATTAAATATATTTAGTAGTTTTTTTTAAATCAGTGGTATTAAAATAAGTATTGAACATAAAGTCTTTTCGTATTAAAACGTTTGAACAGCAGATTCCCAGCAGTGTCATTCTACATAATACTCTAATCATTTAGAAAACCAACTAAAATCTTGAAGCAACTTAAATATTTAAAAGAAACACATCCACTTCACAAATCTTTAAATATATAAAACACTACTGTGTTTTTTCTGTTGTGACTAACCCAGGTCCAACTGTGAATTAGACCAACGAAACATCCAAATACCCCTCTTTAATACCCTGCAGAAGTAAATACCCCTCTTTAATACCCCGCAGAAGTAAATACCCCCTCTTTAATACCCCACAGAAGTAAATACCTCCTCTTTAATACCCCACCCGCAGAAGTAAATACCTCCTCTTTAATACCCTGCAGAAGTAAATACCTCCTCTTTAATACCCCGTAGAGTTCAAACGAACCCTGTTTAAACCCGATTGTTTAAAATGATCATTTTAGTGTCACATTCATCTTTTAAAGGTTGACATTTTAAAGTTTTCCTTAGGCCCAGTTCAAACCCCGTTTCCCATGAACAAATGTATGACACAAGACGCCTCCTGCGTACGACTGTCGTCCATCTTTCAAAAAAGAAAGATAAGATTTAATATTACTTAACAATATGTTAAAAGGAGCCATTTTGGCTTCAGTGTTAATACAATATACACTCTAGAACAGCCTGATCGTGTGAGCACTCTGCGTCAACTCTCATACAAGCTACAGGTCAAAGAGACAGAAATCAAGGAACTGGAACATTTTTACTCAACAGAACTTAAAAACAAACAAAAAAAAACATAGTCAAGTATTTTCCTCCCGTGTGTGAAACGGGGCGGGGCATGGAGGAGGGGGAGGAGCAGCAGAGCCCCTGTCATACCAGGCGAGGGGCAGGTAAGGGGCAGGTGGGGGCAGGGGGCAGGTAAGGGGCAGGTAAGGGGGCAGGCGAGGGGCAGGCGAGGGGCAGGCGAGGGGCAGGTGAGGGGCAGGCGAGGGGCAGGCGAGGGGCAGGTGAGGGGGGTAAGGGGGCAGGTGAGGGGCAGGCGAGGGGCAGGTGAGGGGGGCGAGGTGAGTGAGGTCTCAGATACAGCTTTCACACCTTGTTTCATTCCATCCTTTTAAAGTTTCCATACTTGTCTTTTTGGTGGAAACGCTCTCTCTTATAATATAATAATCTTTTACTCTACAGGTAGAAATAATTTTCACCCAGGCCTCGTTCAACCAACGAAAAGCAGACGGAGCTCCTCCTGCTGGCAGGAGGTCCAAGCGTGTGAGGGAAGCAAGGCAGCGCGCGTGAGGAGTGGGCACAGAGGGGGTGGAGTCCAGGCCAAGGGGCGGAGTCCAAGAGAAGGGGCGGAGTCCAGGGCAGGGAGGCGCAGTCCAGGAGAGGGGGCGGAGTCCAGGAGCGGGGGCGGAGTCCAGGAGAGGGGGCGGAGTCGTGTTTTGATTGTGACCCGTGACTTCAGTGAGCAGCGAAAGTGGCCTTCTTCAAACTGAAGTTGGACCAGTTGATGGAAAGTCGTTGGCGAGTTTGTCTCGCAGAGTCCAAACAGAACCTGAAGAAACAAAATGGAGGACACTTTAAATTTAAACAGGCCGAGTGAGGAGCTTAAATCCTCCCTGTTCTTCAAACTGTTGTGTCCATTTTGTCAATCTGCCCTGGTTTAACCTCCACCCGTGACACGCCCACCGTGACACGCCCACCGTGACACGCCCACCGTGACGTCACCCTGACGTCACCCCGACATCACACTCACAAGGACATGTGAGACTGTCTATATCACAGTGAACACTGACAGAAGTTTTGTACCTTTTGAAATACTCCACCTCCCTCTCCGTCTCGTCCATTTCAGTACTGTCCAGGTCGATGTCTTTGGGCAGAAAAACGTCATCTGGAAACAAACAGACATCATGTGAACAATGACGCCACGTTCACTCGGGTCACAGCTCAGTGTTTAAGTCTGAGACAAAAGAGGAAGCAGCGCTCACGTGTTTACAGTCGCGGTCTGAACTTTTCACAGCGGTGGGTGGAATAAAACATGTTCCATCTAGAGTTTTGACACTTATGTAATTGGAAATAATTTGTTTGAGAAAAGCTGCTGGACCGGTCACAGTGAAACGACAAAACTGCTCCAATCTGAATCTACTACTTTTTATGTCTAGAAGTTTCCATGACAGATTCTGGAAGAAAAAATATGTATAATTCCACTACTGTTTCCACAACTATTTTTAAACAAAGGGGAAAGAGAAGCCGGAAATGTCCTCGAGTAAGAATAATCTGACCTCAAAATAATATTACTCGAGTAGAAGTACAAAGTAGTGCTCCAAGAAATCACTCAAATGAGAGTATGAAAGTATTTGGGAAAAATACTGCTCAAGTAACTTAAAACATGATTTATAATTTTAAGTTACTCTTACTCAAATGACATTACCTGTTGGGACGTAATCTGAAATACTTTATACCACAAAATGAGCCAAACTAAAACAAATCTGATCATTTCATATTGTTACATAAAACTTCAGTCACTTTAGACTCAGAGGGAAGAAGAGCTCCACTTTTACTCCAGTAATCCATAGTACAGTGTGAGAGTACCGCTACACAGTACGTGTTCCTCGAATAAGCATAAGAGTATGGTGCTACTCAAAAACTAGTCAAAAAGTATTCACTTGTTTTTACATGTTTCTAGGAACAGAACCCAAAATCTTAGCAGGACACGACCTGCCTCAGTCCAGATCGACTGTGAAAGCAGCAGGGTCAAAATGAGACCACTGTGTGCAGGCTGCAGCCAATTATAAACTGTTTTTATTGTCCGCGAATCAAGAAGTAATGCTAGTGCGCTGTTAGCATGCTAATGAAAACTAAACGACCTTATAAACGACCCAAATCCGACCCGTCTGTAGAGGTCTGACCATGTTCATTACTCATAGTCGGTTCTCAGAAGAATAGAACTTTTGATTTCATCTCGATTTCACTTTATTTCGATTCAAAGGCTTTGAGCCTGAACTTTGTTTTAAATATGCTCCTGTTTGTTTTAAAATGATTCCTGTCTATGCGAGTTAAATATAAAAGTCACTTAGTCACTTAAACGGCATGTTTCCACATTCAAGGCCCAAATCGCTTTACATCAAGGTACCTGCCACACACACGCGCACACACACGCGCACACAAACACGCACACACGCACACGCGCGCACACACACACACACACACACACGCGCGCACACACACACGCGCGCGCACACACACACACGCACACATACACGCACGCGCGCGCACATACACACACGCGCACATACACACGCACACACGCGCACATACACACACGCGCACACACACGCGCACATACACACGCACATACACACGCGCACATACACACGCGCACACACACACGCGCACATACACACGCGCACATACACACACGCGCACATACACACACGCGCACACACACACACGCGCACACACACGCACACACACGCGCACGCACACACGCGCACATACACACACACGCGCGCACACGCATGCACACACGCACATACACACGCGCACATACACACGCGCACACACACGCGCACACACACACGCGCACACACCCTTGCACCAACATTTGGATCAGAGGACAAACTATCACCTGAGCCACTTCTGCCCCTAGTGGTGCACTAACGTCACTCACCAATCGATGTGTTGAGCTTGTCGCCTTTTTTCTTCTTGTTCTTCTTGCTCTTGGACTTGGGCTGTGGAGACTCTGCAGTGGCGGGTTTCTGGTCCTGCCGTGGGGGGGCTGAGGCGGGCGGCGGGGGGGAGGGGGAATGGTCATTCAGGGGCGGACTGTGGCGCTCCTCCTTCACCTGAACCACCACCTGCTGCGGCCTTTTCCCGCTGCCACTTCTGTTGTTGGGCCTGACCTCTGCGTTTGGGGCAGGGGGGCCCTCTAGGGGCCGGAGGCGGGGAGCTTTGGTGTCTGCGGGTGGAGGGGGGGTCCCGTTGGCGAGCTTGGGCCCCAGTTCAGGGGTCTTCTTGGGTGGGGTGGTCTCGCTCGGAGCCACTTTCGTCTGCTTGCTCTTGGTTTTCCCATTCACCTCAATGTGCGGGGATGTGCTGTAGTGCAGGGCGGGGGTGAGGGCGGTGTCTGTGCTGAGGGTCTTGTCGCTGGTGCGGTTGGGGCAGGGGGCCGTGGGGAGCGTGGGCGCTTTGGGGTCGGGCAGGCGGATGAGGCTCTGGAGGCTGTCAAGTACGTTCTGGGCGGTCTGTTTGAGGGGCTGGGGGTTGTTGTGCGTGGGGGCCATGTTTTCCTTGGCCTTGTCCCTCCTCTTCTTCTTGGCGGCACGCTGGTGTTGGAGTTCCTGGAGGCGGAGCAGTTCTTTCTGAAGCGCGGCCTCTTCCTCTTCCTGTCTCTGCCTCTGCTCCTCTCGCTCGCGTACCTCCGCCTCCACACGGGCCTTCTCCTCCAGCTGGGAACAGGACAAAAAAACAAACAGATTTTACAACTACACACAAACACATGACCAGTCAAATATTTGGACCACAGCCTGTATCAAGAAGTGACTGCGTGAGTGTGACATTACCACAGAGTTTGAGCTCCAAATGAAGCTCATCGAGGCTCGAGCAGGTATACCAACTAATCTGGAGCACAGTTATATATTGGGAATTCCAACCGTGAGTATCATAGCAACCAAAGAGCCAAACCGGTGCGAGGCTGTTGAAGGTAACGCCCCTAGCGACAGGGTTGATTGACAGTGTTACTAAGCGCCCGTTCCCTGCTAAACCAACACTCTCAATCAAATCAGCTGCTAACACTAGTGGAAGCAACTTAGGTGAAAGAAGGTGCCTGATTTGTCTGTTATTAATGTTCATACATTGATTTACTGAAATAAAATCCCCAGGATCATGTAGAGGTTTAATTCGAACATTTAAGACCAAAATAACAAGTCAGAGCCACAATTTTTACATAGAAAGTGAATTGGAGACGATGGAGCTGGAAGTGCGCCCATGATCACTTCTTGTTAGGTTAGCTACGTCTATTCATGTACAGTCTACGATTTGGACGCACCTTTTACTTTTTATACTTTCTACATTTAACAATATATGAAGTGAGAAACACAGTTTGAAATGTTCCTTGAAATGTTTCTCGTGACCCTACACTCCTTATGAGCGCTCCACAGACTGTCGCCCCCTACCTTCTTCTGCTTGTGCCTCGCTCTCTTGGCGGCCTTGGAGCTGGACGGAGGTTTACTGTCTGCACTGTTGATGAACTGCAGCAGGTCCTCCACCCTCCTGTGGTCCTCCACGCCCCCGTCTCGGTCCACCACCGGCGGCTGCTCCTCGCGCTTTGGCTGCTCCTCTTTGCGCTTGGTCAGCCGCAGACGCAGTTTCTCCCGCATCTCTGCATAGTTTCTACTGGTGGGAGCGGCCGGGGGCTGAGAGGGAAAAGACCAATACAAACATATGAAAAAGACTCCTCCACAGTACGACAACATGTGCATGAATGAAACGAAACAACTCCAGGTCTGTTTGTGATCACAGAGCGTCGTATGGACCTTTAATGTCTGACCCTCTAGTGGCCACAGTTAGAAGTGAAGCATTTTGAAAACACAAATTAGCAGCATGGCTAAACGATCAACTGCTTCTTTTAAAACCAGGCTCATGTTACTTAAGGGACTGTGTGTTTTGATCTCATTTTGGGTCATGGCCTACAGCTGTTCAGACAATAAACGTTAAAAAGCCTGAATGTGTAAGTGTGTTTGTAAAAAAAAAAGCCTGAATGTGTAAATGTGTTTGTAAAAAGGCCTGAATGTGTAAATGTGTTTGTAAAAAAGCCTGAATGTGTAAATGTGTTTGTAAAAAAAAAAGCCCGAATGTGTAAATGTGTTTGTAAAAAAAAGCCCGAATGTGTAAATGTGTTTGTAAAAAAAAGCCCGAATGTGTAAATGTGTTTGTAAAAAAAAGCCCGAATGTGTAAATGTGTTTGTAAAAAAGGCCTGAATGTGTAAATGTGTTTGTAAAAAAAAGGCTGAATGTGTAAATGTGTTTTGTAAAAAAAAGCCTGAATGTGTAAATGTGTTTGTAAAAAAAGGCCTGAATGTGTAAATGTGTTTTTGTAAAAAGGCCTGAATGTGTAAATGATGTGGAAAAGTGTTTGTAGATAAAAAAAAAAGCCTGAATGTGTAAATGTGTGTAAAAAAAAAAGAAGCCTGAATGTGTAAATGTGTTTGTAAAAAGGCCTGAATGTGTAAATGTGTTTGTAAAAAAAGCCTGAATGTGTAAATGTGTTTGTAAAAAAAAGCCTGAATGTGTAAATGTGTTTGTAGAAAAGCCTGAATGTGTAAATGTGTTTGTAAAACAGGCCTGAATGTGTAAATGTGTTTGTAAAAAGGCCTGAATGTGTAAATGTGTTTGTAAAAAAGGCCTGAATGTGTAAATGTGTTTGTAAAAAAAGCCTGAATGTGTAAATGTGTTTGTAAAAAAAGCCTGAATGTGTAAATGTGTGTTTGTAGAAAAGCCTGAATGTGTAAATGTGTTTGTAAAAAGGCCTGAATGTGTAAACCTGAAGTGTAAATGTGTTGTGTAAAAAAAAAGCCTGAATGTGTTTGTAAAAAAAAGCCTGAATGTGTAAATGTGTTTGTAGAAAAAAAGCCTGAATGTGTAAATGTGTTTGTAGAAAAAAAGCCTGAATGTGTAAATGTGTTTGTAGAAAAGCCTGAATGTGTAAATGTGTTTGTAAAAAAAGGCCTGAATGTGTAAATGTGTTTGTAAAAAAAGGCCTGAATGTGTAAATGTGTTTGTAAAAAAAGGCCTGAATGTGTAAATGTGTTTGTAAAAAAGCCTGAATGTGTAAATGTGTTTGTAAAAAAGGCCTGAATGTGTAAATGTGTTTGTAAAAAAAAGCCTGAATGTGTAAATGTGTTTGTAAAAAAGGCCTGAATGTGTAAATGTGTTTGTAAAAAAGGCCTGAATGTGTAGATGTGTTTGTAAAAAGGCCTGAATGTGTAAATCTGTTACCCCTCCGTGTCCGAAGAACTCGCAGTAGCAGCAGTCGCAGTACTTCCCTTCCTTCTGGTTGGTGGAGGTGGAGGTGGAGGAGCTGTGTTCAGAGCAGCTGTCCTCGTCTTGGCTCTCCTCCCCATCGTACGGCCCGTTACCCTCACATCGATGACCCTCACAGTCGGGGTCACTGAAACAATTTAAACAATGTGAAAATAAATACAACAAATATTATCTACGTGAAATAAATATTTCTGTAATATACACAGTCAAAAGTTTGGACACGCCCCTCATTCCCCTTTAAATGTTTGATTTATTTTTACAGTCTATATTTTATATAAACACAGAAGACATCAAATATATGAAATATGGAATTACGTAATAAAGGAAAACCGTAAAATAACTGAACTAAGTACACATTTTTAGATATTTTTAGACATTTAACACATACTGACATATGAAGCAAGGAATTTATCGAAGAAAACGTGAAAGAACAAAACTTTAATATAATTCATCTGTGAATTTAAGTCCTCACAACATATATGTTCAGTCTAACGCTGACGTCCGAGTGTGTGTACAGGTCCATATTAGGTGGAGTGTGGGCTGTGTTCAGTCTAACACTGACGTCTGGGCGTGTGTACAGGTCCATATTAGGTGGAGTGTGGACTGTGTTCAGTCTAACACTGACGTCTGAGCGTGTGTACAGGTCCATATTAGGTGGAGTGTGGGCTGTGTTCAGTCTAACACTGACGTCTGGGCGTGTGTGTACAGGTCCATATTAGGTGGAGTGTGGGCTGTGTTCAGTCTAACGCTGTCTGAGCGTGTGTACAGGTCCATATTAGGTGGAGTGTGGGCTGTGTTCAGTCTAACACTGACGTCTGAGTGTGTGTACAGGTCCATATTAGGTGGAGTGTGGGCGTGGCCTACCTGCAGACACTGGGCGGGGTGCTGCCCGGTCCCTCTGTGGACGACACCGGCGGTTCCCCGGGGGGGAGACACAGGCCGTGGTGAGTCTCGCTGAAGTCTGGAGCCGGGGCAGCCATCTTGGGAAAGGCGGGAGGGGCCATCGTGGGGAGATGCGAGGTGGGCGTGGGGAGGTGCGAGGTGGGCGTGGGGAGGTGCGAGGTGGGCGTGGGGAGGTGCGAGGCGGGGGCGGGGAGCAGGGTGGGGCCTGATAGCGGGGGGAGGGAGCCCAGGCCGGTGGAGCTGCCTCTGGGACTGGAACACGGGGGTCTGTGGTCCTCTTTACCCAAACTGTGAAAGACATCATCTGGAGAGAAGGTGAAACAAGAGAGTTTCAACATGAATAATACATACATATACATATTATATATTATATATCCACATTATACATTATATATGAAAGCACGTATATGTATACACATATACTACAAACATATACACGGAAGTCGATATCAATCCCAGTATCACACCACAGCATCCCCTTTTAAAACACTATCATCATATTCAGATACTTTGGATAAAAGGTCGGCCTGTCATGATAATAGGGGCAGGTAGAAGGTTGGAAAAGCGACTTCTTTGGCTAAATATTGGTTCATTCCGTTTGTTGCAGCTCAGGGTTTGCTGGGATCATTTTGCTTTATTTTAATCTTAATCAGTGGAATAACGTTTTTAATATCATTGTTTATGTTGTTGTGGTGACAGGCCGAGGCAAATGTGAATGAAAAAATGACTCTTGGATAAGAAAAGACTGGACGGCTGAGGTCTTACTGGACTGGACAGTGGTGGCGGTGCAGGACACGGAGGATGTGGAGGCAGAGGTTGCCATGACGACCCGGCTGGACTCCATGAACGCATCCTGGAAGTTGTAGAGACACTTCTTGGCGCCGCTCTTCCTCTGCTCTTTGGCGTCTGTTGAGGAGCACGATGAGGAGGACGAGGACGAGGAGACTGAGGAGGAAGACGGAGCGGCGGGGAGGGGGCAGTGGTCCGGCTGGGAGCTGAGAGGTGAGGCTGGGGGGAGGGGCACGTCAGCCATGGGTGGTCCTAGCATGTCACCTGTGGAGGTATCAAAGATTAAAAATGGGAACAGTGACCTATATTACTAATTTTAATTATCAATAATAATAATAACAATTATTATTATACTATCAGATGTATATAGTACTTTTTGGACTCTCAAAGACATTTTACAAACATATTTAGACCACTGTTTAAATGGCAGAAACATATCAGGTCTAAATAACTCAAATATATTCCATATTCAAACCCTCGGAGTGTCCTCTCTTTGTTCTGTGCAGCTCAATCCTTTGTTTTCTTGGTTTATTTTTTAGTAGATTCCATGTGTGTCGTTCAGTTTTGATTAATCTACAGTGTGAAGAATCATTGTTGTGTATACGCTGCAGCTCTACCACTGAGCCACATGGAAAAACAATGTGCTTTTCTGAAACGTCGAGGCTCTGCCCTGTACCAATAGCGTTTACGTGTTTAAACTCGAACAACAATATGTTCTGTGTTTGACATTAGTTCAATATTTTAAGATGGATGATCCTCCAAATACAAACCACTCTTCCCATTTAAAGGGCCTATATCACGCTACGAACAGTCAATTTTACACAATAGGTCCCCTTTAACGCTCACAATAGCCCTTTTGTGTAATATAGGCCGTTTAAATGTAGTGCGTCAGATGTAACTTTGACCTGGTAAAGAGTCTGGCAGCAGCACAGAGGGGTTCCAACTCTTCATAACTGCAGCGTCCCAGAGGTTCTCGAACTTGAGGGAGAGGCACTGGAGGGAGCTGTTCCAGTCCCCTGTGCCCGCCGGCGAGCTGAAGCAGTTTGGGTACACGTGCTCCGGTAAGGCCGGGCTGAAGGCGGGCTGTTTGGCGGCCGAGTGACTGGACGTGGGGGTGGGAGGTACGGGCTAGAAGAGAGACACAAAAACAGTTTATGCACCAAACCTCGAGAGGGAAAGGGTCATTTTAACGTTTTCCCAAGCCTCTGCACTAATCTAACACTCACACATTCACGTTGAGGCAAGAAGGGAAGTGTCTTGCCCAAGGATATAACGGCAGGATGTACTGGTCAGATATGCAATACATAATATCTGTTGTTGTAGCCGTTTTTCATTGGGAAAGTATATAAAACTTCAGGAACTTCAGAGTTGTACCGCTTGGGGATTGTGTTTTTTTTTTTGTTTTTTTTTAGAGGGGTGTGTCCAGACTAAGAAAGGATGTTTACTTTCATTATAATTTAAAGTATGTTTTAGAGTCAGGTGATCTCCCAAAAGGTCATGATCCCAGGAATGAAAGTCATAAAACCTTCATAATTCCAGTGATTATTTAACTTTGTACAGTTTATGCAGCTCTGAGATGTTCATTTTTTCATTTTCTTGTATCTAGTGAGTCCATAGTAACAGTCTCAGAGCATGGATGACCTCTAGTGGCAGATATCTAAACAGCAGCTACACTCTCTGCGCTCACCTTGTTGTGCGACAGCGGCGGGCTCGGCGGGTACATGGTCGGGTGGAGTAGGGGACGGGGGAAGTTGTGAAGGGGCAGGTGGCCGTGGATGTGGGGGTACAGGTGCAGGGCGGGGTGAGTGGTGGGCGGAGTCTTGGGGTCTGTGAAGTACTGGTGTCCCACTGTGGGAGGAGGGGGGGCGCTGTGGAGGCGGCCGGGGGGCAGGCAGGAGGCGGGACCCAGGGCGGTGGAGCCTGGGTCCTGAGTGCAAACGTGACACTCGCAAGCATGCTGCACCGGCGCCACCTGGAGGGTCAAGAACATGAAGGAGTGAAGGAGAGTCTGAAATTCTAGTGAAGTGATGGTCTATTTCGATACTTGATACTGATCCCGATACCACAATCATAATAAATACACTATTTAGACAATAAACTGTGATTTTCCACATTAAATCACATGTGATAGCTGTAGTATCAGTATCGGTATCAGAACTGAAAAAGCTAAATCGTGCCTCCTCACTTTTGTTTTTTATGTTTACTAGAAAGTGCACACAATCTTTTTACTCTTGGCCATAGTAATTCTGTACAGATACGTCCAAAACACAACTGTACAGTGTCACGTCTATGAGAAATGAGCCTTACCTGCTGCTGATGACTGTATGAAGGTGGGGGGCTGTGAATTTTGCCTAGCTCCCCCTGCTGCCCCGGAGGCTCCCCGCCATCGGCCTCTTCCTCGTCCCCCTCCGACGAACTGCTGCTGCTGGTTAAGTGAGGAGACTGTGGAGCCAAAGCATCACAATCAGTGTGTCATTCTGAATAATAACTAGACGAACGGAACAAGGAAACAAGACAAAAGAAAACATCAGGAAACATAAGAAACAAGGAAACATGAGCACATTCAAAAAGAACAACATAAGAAATAAGGAACTCAAAATCAATTCTACTCAACACTACAGCTGTCAACAGTATCAAAAATCAGGTACTCATCAATACGCTTGGCAACACTGTCAATCAAACCTGTTGCTAACGCTAGCAGGAGTGACCTTGAGGAAAGAAGGCGCCTGATTTGTCTGTTATTAATGTTCATATGTTTATTTACAGACACAACAGTGAAATAAAACCCCATGATCATGTAGAGCAGTGGTCGGCAACGTGCGGCCCGCGGGAAAATGTTGGCCCTTTGCCAATTTGTTTTGGCCCGCCAGAGGATTTAGGACTTTTTTCTGGCAGTGATTCTTTAATACCAAGTTGTGTGGGCACTGCTCCGGGCCACTGCCCATGATGTGCATGCAACACAACATTTAAAGCAAACAATGAACTGGTGTGTACATACACCTTCACCAGTCAAAATCGTGGCTAACAGTTTTTGGACATCTGGTGAGACGAGCGTGCAGACTGCGCGCAGCTCAATGTGCGCCAGTTACGCTATAGCCGTAGTTTTTTCACTAACGGAGTACCGTAATTTCACGGCTATAAGGCGCAGTTAAAAGTCTTTTCTGCAAAGTGTATGGAGCGCCCCATGGTGGGGTGCGCCTAATGTGCAGTCTTTTACTACGTCCGCTTCTGGAGAGCGGACTGAGGAGAGGACAGCCTGAGAACGGTAAAGGGGGAATGGTGGGCGTGAAAGAAGACACAACCCGAATAGTATAAAAGCGCAGGTATGCATATTATGCAAAACAATATCGTTTTGGCAACCCTTTAAATGTCACCTAGGAGACACTCTTATGAAGCGCAAGTGGCCAAATGAACTCAGAGCTTGTGTCATTCCGGGAGGCTTGACGAAGGAACTCCAGCCGCTGGACATCACCGTGAACAGAGCGTTCAAAGTACGGTTGCGATGGATGACAGACGGCGAGCACAGTTTTACTAAAACTGGGAGGCGAGTTACGCCACGATTTGTGAATGGATTGTGGATGTTTGATTTGTGAATGGATTGTGGATGTTTGATTTGTGAATGGATTGTGGATGCTTGGGCTCACGTGTCTGCTGGCACTGTTATTCGAGCTTTCGCAAAAGCATCGTTCAGGAGGAGCTGCACGGCAGCAACACAGACTCTGATAGTGACGAGAGGGAACTTGGTGTTTTTGATAGAGATCTAATTCATTTAAAAAAATATATGGGAGCACTTTGTTCGGTTGTGCTTTAATATAGTATTTAACACAGTTTTGCTTCCTTTGCCTTTTTTTAGAGCACATACTAACATTTTACCGTGCCTGCGCCCTAAGGCCCGGTGCCTTTTATATGTGTTAAATGCAGAAAAAGCACCGTAACTGAAACTGCGCCTTATAATCCGGTGCGCCTTATAGCTGTGAAATTACTAACTCATTACTTTTCCCAGCGTCCCAACGCTTTTTTGTCCTTTTCATAGCGACATTGCTCTCTTCTAGTGTATGTTTTGCTAAGACTTTGTAACCCGCGAAATCTGTCGTAGGGGGAGAGGGGGGTGGGGGTTGTTTCTTGTAATTTATATTATTTAAACGTATATTTATTTTAAGGTGACTTAAAATGCATGCAATTCATATATAAATATATAAATATAAATATATGTAAGCTATATTTAGCCATCCATCTGGCCCGCCACCTGTGGGCGCTGAAAAAAATTGGCCCGAAGCCAAGTGAAGTTGCCGACCCCTGATGTAGAGGGTTAATACGAACATTTAAGACCAACATGACGAGTCTGACAGCAGCAGGTACAGAGAGAGACACAGTTTTTACATAAAAATTGAATTGGAGCCAGAGTCGATGGAGCAGGAAGTGCGCCCATGATCACTTCCTGTTTGGAACGTGGGGGCTAGTAGGTTAGCATACGACTATGGAACCTACTGGACACTGAGGGATTACACACATATAACACAAAGTACAACACTTAATGTGAACAGCACAGTGTCTGAAGAAACAGGGCTTTTATCGTCATTGTGGCATCTGTATCGAGTCTGTCTCTTCGCATTAGGGCAGCATTACTCACCACAGTCTTTAGCGTCTTTTCTCCCTCCCCGTTCAGCTCATGGTGAAGTCCGTTCACAGAGGACCTGATGCTGCCGTCTTCATAACCACTCAATGGGTAAATGTCTCCAAACTTACTGGACAAGGGGAGCACTTCATAGTCATCGCTAATACTAAAAAAAAAAAAAAGACAATAAATGCAATAAAACAACAAAACTTTAAAAAAAATGTCTTGAAGGTTTTGGGACTTACAATGTGGGGTCAGCATCAGGGAGGACGAGCCGCGGGTGCTGCTGGATGGTGATGGGGGAGCTGGAGTTGGAGCCGGAGGCGGAGGTGTCTGAGGAGAGGCTGGGAGGGTGCACCTCAGAGAGGTAGTCCCGGGAGGGCTCCCCCTGCAGGGGCAGTTTGATGTGCAGGTCCTCGGCGATGGGAGAGTCGATGATGCCACAGGTGAGGATGTGTGAGAGGCTGCAGTCGTCACAGGTGCACCTGGACAAACGGGGGGATTGTGGGACTGCGACTCATCTCATTAGACCTGTCCCCATACTTACATCGACTTATCAGAGAGGAACGCAAAATCTATACTTTTACTTCACTACATCTGGAGAAGTAGTGGTATAGTAGTAGTATAAGTAGTAGTAGTATATTAGTCAAAGTGTTTTACATCCAGGAATCACTCACACACACAGACTGAGGGCGAGGGGGGTTAAGTGTCTTGCCCAAGGACACAATGACAGCATTCATTTGTGGGAACTGAAATCACTGCCAACCTGTGGGTCAGTGGCTCTACCAATGACGCTGACGCTTCGAACCACCAACCTTCAGATCAATGGACAAACGCTCTACCAACTGAGCCACTGTCACCCCATGTCAACCACTATTTTAAACCAATGAAAATCAAGTTGAATTTGATGTAAGAGACAAATCTGTCCCCTGTAGGAGAATGTTTTCTAAAAGTTCTTACATAGACTTTAAAGAAGAACCCTTTGAAAAGTGAAGTACCTTCTGCGGTAGTTGCAGTTTGGACAGTCGGGGATACTTAGACGCGAGGAGAGCATCCTCATTGTGTCCGTGAAGTTGTCTCCGGAGCTGGACTTCTTATTGGGCATCTGGACAAAGACACATCAGCCACAGTCATAAACATTCAGACTGAAGTCCTCAGCTCCATACCTGCTCCTCCAGAAACCTCCTCTGCTTGAAAAACTCCCAGTCCTCCTTCAACATCCGCTGCTTGGTCTTTAAGGTCTACAGGGAAACGTGGCACAAGCGTCTCAGAAAAGGATCAAAAACAAAAGGGACGAAATGGCAGTAGAAAATCTTACGTTTTTGCTGACCAGGGACTTATGAGGTTCTGTTCTTTGGTAAGTAAGACTCTGGCCCTCAGCCTTGAAAAGAAGCTGCAAAAACACACACAAGATTATTAACAATGAGAATACACTAGTGACACGGCAGAGGACGAAGACCGATGTGTGTCCCCAGCATCCAGTTATAAAATACTCCTCAAAGAAACTGGACGTGGCTCTGATTTGGATGGTCAGAATGCAGAGCTAAGGCGAAAAACTCTCGACCGCCGCAAACAGTTTAAAGTAAAAAGTCAGATTAAACTCACGAGTCACAACTTTAGTCTTTACCATTTATGCAGAAACCGAGTATTTCTATAGTTTTTGCTTGAGCCCCCCTGCAGGTGTAGTCCTGTGTGTGCAAAGTAATAGTTTTGAGAGGTTTTGCCACACCCCCTTTCTTTTTGACCTGTTGATCGGCAGCAGATGTGTTTAAGCCTCTGCCTACGGTCCTTTCAGAGTGACGAATGTGGAGATGTCATGCTCCAGATGGGGTCAGGGGTCACACAGTCCTATTGATCACACTGGACTTTAACCATGAAATCTCCGAGAGGTGAAGTCACGAATGTTGAACTTGATCAATTCCATTATTAAAGTGTTAAATATGAAATGTAGTGATGTCGTCTGTGTTAAATATGATTGGCCCACCTGTTCATCTACGTAGTCGTCGATCCTCTTCTCGCACTCTTGCCACTGTGCCGCCACAGACGCCATTTCCTGCTGCAGCTGCTGGTACCGCTCTAGCAGGGCCCTGTACATGTCCTCACTGTACGAGTCGTGAGAGGCTGTGCCGTGCCTTTAAGAAAAATATTTTTATTTATTTATAAAAAAACAACAACTCATGACTCATGTTTGAGTAATCTTTAATCTACAGCATTTTGCGATCTACCCCCGAAGTGCGCGCCCACTGCGACACGCCCACTGCGACACGCCCACTGCGACACGCCCACTGCGACACGCCCACTGCGACACGCCCACTGCGACACGCCCACTGCGACACGCCCACTGCGACACGCCCACTGCGACACGCCCACTGCGACACGCCCACTGCGACATCCACACTTCCATCTCCAGTTTTATTTTCTTGATCGTTGATACTCGTAGGAATCGGCAGCGTCGCGTCGTCATTTTGGTACAAATGTAAAAAAATGTGCTGCTCTAGTGTGATGTGCAGCTGTCCATAGGGGGCGCCGACAGCATGCTGCGCTTTGTTGTGACGTTTAGGGCAACGTCAGCTCCACTGGACACTGCAGTTTTCTAACGTGGAAGTCAGGGGATTTGAAGAGATATGAGAACCATAGAGACACAAGCACAATAGGGCTGATTTAAGTGACCGTATAAAATGGACATAGCTAACCTGCTAGCCACCGCGTTCTGGGAACAGGAAGTGATCATGGGCGCACTTCCTGCTCCATCGACTTTTTTCACTTTCTGTGTAAAAACTGTCTCTCTCTCTCTCTGTCCCTGCTGCTGTCAGACTCATTTTGGTCTTAAATGTTCGTATTAACCATCTACATGATCTTGGGGTTTTTATTTCACTATTAAGAACATTAATAACAGATAACCCTAATCCTAGCGTTAGCAACAGGTTTGACTGACAGCGTTGCTAAGCGCCGCCCCCCTGCTAAAATCCCGGTCGAAATTCCTAATATGTAACTCTGCTCCAGATTAGCCGCTATACCTGCTCTAGCCTCGACGAGCTTCATTTGGAGCCGAATGCTGTGAGTGACGTCACACTCACGTAGTCCACTTCTTTATACAGACTGTGGGTCTTGTACATTTTGGCAGCTTTGCCCTATGTTTGGAAAGGAGGGATGTACTTACTTAAGCTGTGAGACCAGTGCAGGTAAACAGCTGTGCAAGATGGGCTCTGAGAATACCAGATTCTCAAAAAGGTGCTTGTTGTGCAGCTCCCACGTCACCTGGAACTTCTGAAGGTGCTCGTTCTCCTAAAGGAACAAAAGGAACATATCAGGATTAGATTAGGCAAATAAAACCCTAAGCCTAAAACAAATCAAAAATCTAAAGTTTCCCACAGCGTTCAGCTCCAAATGAAACTCATCGAGGCTCGAGCAGGTACAGGGACAATTTGGAGCAGAGGTTCATATTTGGAATTCTGATCGTGAGTATCATAGCAACCAAAAGGCCAATCAGGAGCGAGGATGTTGAAGGTTTAGCAGGGAGCAGGCGCTTAGCAATGCTGTCAATAAAAACCTGTTGCCAACGCTAGCTGGAGTGATGGCGCCTGATTTGTCTCTTATTAATGTTCATATCTTGATTTACAGACACAATAGTGAAATAAATTATATTATTATGTTATAGGTATTGGCTTTAGGGTATTCGGTGTTGGGTTTAGGGTGCTGGGCGTTGGGTTCAGGGTTCAGGGTGCTGGGTGTTGGGTTCAGGGTGCTGGGCGCTGGGTTTAGGGCGCTGGGTTTAGGGCGCTGGGTTTAGGGCGCTGGGTTTAGGGCGCTGGGCATTAGGGTTTAGGGTGTTGCATTAGACGTACCAGAGTGAGGAGGAAGCTGCTGATGCTGCGTGCGGCCTGACACAGAGCGTTGTACTCCTCCAGCAGCAGAGAGATGAACTGATGTGCCTGAGGGGGGCCCTGGGACACACTGCCCCCCGACCCCCCCGACCCTCCCACGGACAGGTGCCTCAGCAGGCGCACCTTCATCTCCA
Source organism: Periophthalmus modestus (assembly GCA_019594935.1). Lineage (NCBI taxonomy): Eukaryota > Metazoa > Chordata > Actinopteri > Gobiiformes > Gobiidae > Periophthalmus > Periophthalmus modestus. Next base: position 165,538 of record JAIEZT010001215.1, read on the forward strand.
GCACGTACTCCCGGGCCTGTTGTTCCAGACGCTGATACAGCTGGTACGGGTCCTTCTCACACAATCTGCACACACAAAATGATTTTCATACTTTTAATGGACAAACTGCTTGTTCCATTTACTTTTGCATCAGCCCCTGGTAACACTCCTCTGCCTTCGACTCTTCAGCCCCAACCTAACCATAACCACATATTCTATGTGAAAAAATAACAGCGTCCCTGTCAGATCCTCCATGTCTGACCATGACACCCTGAGGCTGGACCCTTCACATGTCCTGTGTCCATGACCCTGAGGCTGGACCCTTCCATGTCAGTGACCTCAGACCCTGAGGCTGGACCCTTCACATGTCCTGTGTGGTGACCATCAGACTGGACTGAGGCTGGACCATTCTGGACCCTTCACATGTCCTGTGTGACCATCAGACCCTGAGGCTGGGACCCTTCACATGTCCTGTGTGACCATCAGACCCTGAGGCTGGACCTTCCCTGAGGCTAGACCCTTCACATGTCCTGTGTGACCATCAGACCCTGAGGCTGGACCCTTCACATGTCCTGTGACCATCAGACCCTGAGGCTGGACCCTTCACATGTCCTGTGTCCTGTGTGACCATCAGACCCTGAGGCTGGACCCTTCACATGTCCTGTGACTGAAGCACTCCCCCTTCAGGCCGCCGTCTGCACTGCCAAGAGCAACGTTTCTCCTCAGACTGGTCCCCCTCAAAAGCACAACCCCCCTTGACCCTTCCTGCCCCCCTGGTATGCCTGCAATGTCCTCTACAGCAATGTTCCACAGCACGGCATTAAATGTATCCAACAAGTGTTTCATTTTGGGTATTTTTAATGTTCATTCATTCTTTCCTCTCAACAGATCTTACCTGTGACAGTGTCATATAGTTTGAATGTGAAACTCTGGAGATAAACAGATGCATTCTTGAGAATCCATCTTGGAGATACACACATTTGAATTTCAGTCTTGTCGTTCCACTTTTTTATGAGTAACAATCAGACTTGTTCTACACATTTATTATTCTGTCGTGGTCAGTGCTATAGGTGGCTCACACTGTCATTTCTAGTTGTCTGGAGGCCTCTAGTGGACAGCTGTTGTTGCACTGACCTGTCCACCAGCTCCTTCATGCCCTCCTTGTCTCGCTCGAGTGGCTGTTCATGGTCGTCTGCCAGGGGTGTGCCCGTCTGACGGTAAATGCATCGCACCAGGTACCGCACTTCTGACCAGTGGTTCTGCAGCTGCTGGGACTCCCTCTCGGACTCTGCTGAGATCTCCCTAAAAGAAGGAGGCAGCACGTACAAAAAGATGTCATACTAGAAAGTAAATGATGTCATACTCTCAGGAAGAAATAAGTAAATTCATGATTAAAAAGTATATTCAAATCCTCATCCCTTTGCTTTTTCAAAATTTTGTAATTATCAACTTTTACTCTTATTACATAATTCCATATACCTTGCTTCATACGTTTGCCGTCTTCTTCTTGTATATAAAATGTAGAAAGCATACACCAGACCTTGATATAATATTTGGCCCGCGAGACCATATAAAATATGTATTACACCAATACTACTAATACTACAAACCCCTGAATGCTTTGCCCCCACCACTTCTGTTGACAATGATTAGCATCTGCTGCCTGTCCCCTCACTCAAATTTAATCCACCTCTTCTGAAAAACATGCTACTGAATTTTTTCAATAAATATTTAGTTTGCCCACGACTTAGTCCCAGCTTTTAATTTTGACCCTGGGTGAATTTGAGTTTGACACCCCTGGACTATACGGTTTATACAAATGGACATAGCTAATGTGCTAGCATTCCAAACAAAAAGTTAGCATGACAGCACTTCCAGTTCCATCGATTCTCGGCTCGTCATTCTGGTCTTAAATGTTCATATTAACCCTCGACATGATCCTGGGGTTTTTATTTCACGTCTGTGTCTGTAAATCAACATATGAACATTAATAACAGACACATCAGGTCCTTCTTTCCCCGAGGTCGCTCCTGCTGGTGTTAGCAACGCTGTCAATCAAACCTGTTGCTAAGTGCCCACTCGTTGCTAAACCAGTGGTGCGGCGGGAAGAAGTGTTACCTTCAACAGCCTCGCTCCTGATTGGCTCTTTGGTTGCTATGATACTCGCGGCCAGAATTACAAACATGGAACTCTGCTCCAAATTAGCCGCTAAACCTGCTCTAGCCTCGACGAGCTTCATTTGGAGCTGAACTCTGTGGTGACGTGACACTCGCTCAGTCCTTTTACACAGACTGTGGTAGATAGTAGTACTGTAAGTTTGTGTGTTAGTGTGTAAGAGGAGACAGCATTATAACATGGAGTAAACAGGCTCTTTAACGTCTTGTCTGATGACTTAGTTGCGTGCATAAAGCGTATTTACCGCCTCTCGTTGCAGGCGTCACAGCTGCACACGGCGTCAGCGGGCAGGGGCGCGGACGGGGCGGGCAGTGTGGGGAGGGGAGGGGCGGCGCTGCTCAGTCTGTCCCCCAGGGCGACTTCCTGCGTCACGGCTCCGTTCCCCATCGGCATGTGCAACAGGAAGTTCTGACACTGAAAAGTCAAACACAATGTTCATTAGGTCTCAAGAATTTTAACCGTGGAGTCAGTTCAACGAAATGTGTATTCGTCCACGAGGGATGGGACGATATCGAAATTTAGTGTCACGATTATTACGGCCAAAATAACTACGATTAACAATATATCAGGATAATGATTAAAGTGGCTGAAAATGACCTCTATATGGCCCTTTTCAGAATGTGTCATTTTGGGGTCTTTATAAACATTTCAACATTTTGGTATTTTTGGTATTAATTTATCTGCAAAAAGTCACACGTTTAATGTGTCTATATATAAATACACTGTTTCCAAGTACTTTTATGCATAGCTTTTGCATGATCTCCCCCTGCAGTCGTAGTCTTGTGAGTGAATGTTTAGACCTTAAATACTGGCTATAGATTGAAAACACATTTGCATCAGCTGCACTTCCTCTGCATGTTTTTGGGGTTTGCACGCCATCTACTGGCAACAGTGTGAATGAAACATGGAAAACTAAAACTAGCTCTAACTAGTTTAAGCAACATGACTGCATTACTCATTTAAACACCGTGGTCATGGACGTGATGGTTTACTGGATAGGATTTCTACCTCTGATGCAATAATCTGAGAAAAATTTAAACAGAGCTTTCTGAATGAACTGAAGCTCAGAGCAAGACGACCGGGACAGAGACTCAAGAGCAGTGCTGCATCTGCGTTTCCTCATTCTGGACATACAGAGTGGTATCGCACATTTGGTCTGAGTACTCCTGAAAATGTGCAGCATCAAAGCTTTTGTCGATACCAGTATCAGAACAACCCAAGTCAAAAGCTCAAAACATCAGCACGAACACAGTAACACAGAGGACACATTCCCCAAGAGGGATAATAAAGAGAAGTAACTTTGAGATCTTCATTCAAAACATTTCAAAAACATTAAGAACACATTTAAACATTTAAATTAAATACTCAAAATATGACAAAGGCGACTTTAAGAATGTGGCTATTTTCAAAACACAAAAAAATCCTAAACCTTTGTAATTTTAGTCAGAAATACTGTGTATAATTTTCTTGGTTCCACCAAAGCATGTTAAGCAAGTTAAGCAAAGCATTTATATGAAGAGCCACAGGAACCTCTGACGCCCGGACGCACAAAACAATACATTTATGAGGAAACCAAACCCAGGGCCCAGAGGACCAGGCCCACACATCAGTGGACCATCAGAGACCAGAGAGACTGTCCAGGGTCCAGTGGACCAGGCCCACACATCAAGAGACCAGAGCAAAGACAACATCCACAGGGCCCAGTGGGCCCAGTGGACCAGGCCCCACATCACCACAGACCAGTGGCAAAGACTGTCCAGGGCCCAGTGGACCAGGCCCACACATCCACAGACCAGAGCAAAGACTGTCCAGGGCCCAGTGGACCAGGCCCACACATCAACATCAGAGACCAGAGCAAAGACTGTCCAGGGCCCAGTGGACCAGGCCCACACCCACACACTGTCCACCAGCCCACACACCACAGACCAAAGCAAAGACTGTCCAGGGCCCAGTGGACCAGGCCCACACATCCACAGACCAGAGCAAAGACTGTCCCAGGGCCCAGTGGACCAGGCCCACACATCAAGAGACCAGAGCAAAGACTGTCCCAGGGACCAGGCCCACACCAGGACCAGAGCAAAGACACAGGGCCAGTGGACCAGGCCCACACATCAAGAGACCAGAGCAAAGACTGTCCAGGCCCAGTGGACCAGGCCCACACATCAAAGACCTGTCCAGGGCCCAGTGGACCAGGCCCCACACATCCACAGACCAGAGCAAAGACTGTCCAGGGCCCAGTGGACCAGGCCCACACATCAACAGACCAGAGCAAAGACTGTCCAGGGCCCAGTGGACCAGGCCCACACATCCACAGACCAGCAAAGACCAGAGCACCAAGCAAAGACTGTCCAGGGCCCAGTGGACCAGGCCCCACATCCACAGACCAGAGCAAAAGACTGTCCAGGGCCCAGTGGACCAGGCCCACACATCCACAGACCAGAGCAAAGACTGTCCAGGGCCCAGTGGACCAGGGCCCACACATCACACAGCAAAGACCAGGGCAAGGACTGTCCAGGGCCCAGTGGACCAGGCCCACACATCCACAGACCAGAGCAAAGACTGTCCAGTGGGGCCCAGAGCAAAGGAGGGCCCCAGGCCAGCCCACACATCCAGAGACCAGAGCAAAGACTGTCCAGGGCCCAGTGGACCAGGCCCACACATCCACAGACCAGAGCAAAGACTGTCCAGGGCCCAGTGGACCAGGCCCACACATCCACAGACCAGAGCAAAGACTGTCCAGGGCCCAGTGGACCAGGCCCACACATCAAGAGACCAGAGCAAAGACTGTCCAGGGCCCAGTGGACCAGGCCCACACATCAAGAGACCAGAGCAAAGACTGTCCAGTGGACCAGGCCCCACATCCACAGAGCAAAAGACTGTCCAGGGCCCAGTGGACCAGGCCCACACATCCACAGACCAGAGCAAAGACTGTCCAGGGCCCAGTGGACCAGGCCCACACATCACAGGACACCAGAGCAAAGACTGTCCAGGGCCCAGTGGACCAGGCCCACACATCAAGAGACCAGAGCAAAGACTGTCCAGGGCCCAGTGGACCAGGCCCACACATCAAGAGACCAGAGCAAAGACTGTCCAGGGCCCAGTGGACCAGGCCCACACATCCACAGACCAGAGCAAAGACTGTCCAGGGCCCAGTGGACCAGGCCCACACATCCACAGACCAGAGCAAAGACTGTCCAGGGCCCAGGGCCCCCAGTGGACCAGGCCCCACATCCACAGATCCACAGACCAGCAAGACTGTCCAGGGCCCAGTGGACCAGGCCCACACATCCACAGACCAGAGCAAAGACTGTCCAGGGCCCAGTGGACCAGGCCCCACACATCAACAGACCAGAGCAAAGACTGTCCAGGGCCCAGTGGACCAGGCCCACACATCCACAGAGACCAGAGCAAAGACTGTCCAGGGCCCAGTGGACCAGGCCCACACATCACAGACCAGAGCAGAGACAAAGGACTGGACCAGGCCCCACACATCCACAGACCAGAGCAAAGACTGTCCAGGGCCCAGTGGACCACCACACATCCACACACCAGAGCAAAGACTGTCCAGGGACCAGTGGACCAGCCCACACATCAAGAGACCAGAGCAAAGACTGTCCAGGGCCCAGTGGACCAGGCCCACACATCCACAGACCAGAGCAAAGACTGTCCAGGGCCCAGTGGACCAGGCCCACACATCAAGAGACCATGGACCATTTACATAGAATAGCGTAAGATGAGCCATTTAGAGACAGAATAGTGTAATATGGACCATTTGAACACAATAGTGAAATATGGGCCCTTTAAATAGAACAGTGTAACATGGGCCATTTAACCATGTAAACAGTGATCGTTCCAGCTCATGTTTTGATTTTTGAAGTCGATGTCATATTTATCGTGACAGGACGACCTGCACAGCTCTGGCCCATCCCATAATAGCAGTGTCTCCGAGGAGCAGTGAGTCATGGCGTGTCTGTAGAAAACACAAGCCGGCGCTGTGGGTGACATCAGATGCTCTCGCTGTTCCAAACCCTCCAAGTCTCCGTTCTCTGCTCGGCGTTATGTGGGTAGGAAGCAACTTATGTCATTAGTAATAAAATACTAATGAATTTTGTAATAGCATCTGTTTGAAATATTAAATGGTAGTCTTTTTTTTAGTATTGATACCTGTAAACATGAGGATCTAGTTTCGATTTTAGTCTTAGTATCGATTAGTTTCTGCTTTTTGATACTTTTGACAACCCTACTTTAGATCATTGTCATTTAATCAAAACAAATAGTAACATTTCTTCCTCCAAAGTCTGAACTCTGCTCCAGATTGCATGTTTTTATGACACTGGAGTAGAAAAAACTCAAAAGTTCAGCCGTTTAAAACTTGAAATGAGCTCCAGGAAAATGTGAGCAGCAGTAAAAATAGAGCAAGATTCGATCACAAGATGTTTCCACAGCTCCAGAGGCCACACAGCACAGAACAAGGCCACGCTAAGTGTCACGCTAAGTGTCACTGCTACGACGTCTTACAGTTTATCTTCAAATCTTCAAAGTGCTCTCCCTCTGCCGTGTCAAAAAGAGCAGAGTTATGTAATGAATGTACTACACAATTCAAATATCTTACTTCATATTGTTGGTTTTCAGACTGTAGAGTGATGATGTCATGATGGGGTCAGGGGTCACACACAGTTCTATTGATCACACTGGACTTTACCATGAAATATCCAAAAGGTGAAGTCACGAATGTTGAATCTGATCATTTCTATTAAAGACAAGGGCCAAGAACTCACTGTGTTACAACGACGAGACTAGAACCAAGAAGTCACTGTGTTACAACGACGAGACTAGAACCAAGAACTCACTGTGTTACAACGACGAGACTAGAACCAAGAAGTCACTGTGTTACAACGACGAGACTAGAACCAAGAACTCACTGTGTTACAACGACGAGACTAGAACCAAGAACTCACTGTGTTACAACGACGAGACTAGAACCAAGAAGTCACTGTGTTACAACGACGAGACTAGAACCAAGAACTCACTGTGTTACAACGACGAGACTAGAACCAAGAACTCACTGTGTTACAACGACGAGACTAGACCAAGAACCACTGTGTTACAACACCAATCGTACCAATACTCACAGTGTTACAACGACAACCAACAACAAGAACACACCAACGCCAATCATAACAATAAACAAAACCGACTACAACAACAACCACACCAACGCCAATCGTAACAATAATCACAAAACCGACTACAACAACAACCACACCAACGCCAATCATAACAATAATCACAAAACCGACTACAACAACGACCACACACACGCCAATCGTAGCATCACAAAGCCGACTACAACAACGACAACCACACCAACGCCAATCGTAACAATAATCACAAACCGACTACAAGAAGGACCACACCAACGCCAATCGTAACAATAATCACAAAACCGACTACAACAACGACCACACCAACGCCAATCGTAACAATAATCACAAAACCGACTACAAGAAGGACCACACCAACGCCAATCGTAACAATAATCACAAAACCGACTACAACCACACCAACGCCAATCGTAACAATCACAAAACCGACTACAACAACAACCACACCAACGGCAATCGTAACATCACAAAACCGACGACAATCACACCAACGGCAATCGTAACAATAATCACAAAACAGACTACAACAACGACCACACCAACGCCAATCGTAACAATAATCACAAAACCGACTACAACAACAACCACACCAACGCCAATCGTAACAATAATCACAAAACCGACTACAACAACGACCACACCAACGCCAATCATAACATCACAAAACCGACTACAACAATAACCACACCAACGCCAATCGTAGCATCACAAAGCTGACTACGACAACGACCACACCAACGCCAATCGTAACAATAATCACAAAACCGACTACAAGAAGGACCACACCAACGCCAATCGTAACAATAATCACAAAACCGACTACAACAACGACCACACCAACGCCAATCATAACAATAATCACAAAACCGACTACAAGAAGGACCACACCAACGCCAATCGTAACAATAATCACAAAACCGACTACAACAACGACCACACCAACGCCAATCGTAGCATCACAAAACCGACTACAACAATAACCACACCAACCGTAGCATCACAAAACTGACTACGACAACGACCACACCAACGCCAATCGTAACAATAATCACAAAACCGACTACAAGAAGGACCACACCAACGCCAATCGTAACAATAATCACAAAACCGACTACAACAACGACCACACCAACGCCAATCATAACAATAATCACAAAACCGACTACAACAATAACCACACCAACCGTAGCATCACAAAACTGACTACGACAACGACCACACCAACGCCAATCGTAACAATAATCACAAAACCGACTACAAGAAGGACCACACCAACGCCAATCGTAACAATAATCACAAAACCGACTACAACAACCACCACACCAACGCCAATCATAACATCACAAAACCGACTACAACAATAACCACACCAACGGCAATCGTAGCAACACAAAACTGACTACGACAACGACCACACCAACGCCAATCGTAACAATAATCACAAAACAGAAGAAAGAAAATCCCTGAGAGGTCCAGACTTTTGCCTGGTGCTGTACATGTCAGTAAAAGCTGTCCAGTGGACCCTGAGTGACCTTCAGATCTGACCCTGGTGCTGGTATCAGATATCGGTGTCGGTATTGAACATTGTGATGGATCGGGTATCATTTCATGTTCTATTAAGTTCTATAAAGTGGTGTAATAATACAATATACTGTAATCCTTTTCAGAGCTGTTCTGCAGTTAGTTTAAACGAGAAATAAGAGATACAGAACTCATTTGGATCACCTTTCCCATACTCTGCGTTTAAAGGAAATAAATGCTGTTTTCATTCTATGGTATCGGCAAATACTTAAAATCAAAGTATCAATATCGGTATCAGAACAGAAAGAACTGGATGGGCGCGTCCCTCCCCTGAGCCCAGACTCACCCCCGCGGGCTGCTCCAGAGCCGTGTGCCGCTCCTCCTTCTCCACAGTGTGCCTGCAGTCGGGACACACCCATAGGGGGAGCTGTAGAGAGCCGCTGGGGCCATTCTGTCCAGAGGTCCCGGAGTCCGAGGGCCTCTCACAACGACACAACAGGCAGCGGTCTCCGGCGGAGTACGGCGCTCGCTGGTTCAGACCGAACGTGAATGGAGTCTACAGGCAAAGGAAGCAGGAACAAAGACAATTTAGGGCTAGCAAAAGTATCAAAAACCTGATACTAATCGATACTAAAACTAGTATCAAAACTAGATTCTCCTTTTTTATAGGAATCAATACTAAAAAAGTCCCATCAACGGAAATGAACTTTTCCTGAATCTGTTTATAATGATGTTGAGCTGAATCTGGTATAAGACACAGACTAGAATACACCCACGGACAACTATGAACCTACGGGACTAGACCGGGACTAGACCGGGACTAGACCGGGACTAGACCGGGACTAGACCGGGACTAGACCGGGACTAGACCGGGACTAGACCGGGACTAGACCGGGACTAGACCGGGACTAGACCGGGACTAGACCGGGACTAGACCGGGACTAGACCGGGACTAGACCGGGACTAGACCGGGACCAGACCGGGACCACTATGGAATCTCCCTGTTCCACTAAGGATTACATAGATACACATGGGGACAGAACACAAAGAACATTATTTAATGTAGAATAGCTCAGAATATTGACTAAAGAAAGTGTTTTTATCATCGTGGTATAAGGTTCGAGTCTGTTCCTGAGTACTGAAATAAAGTTTGAAATGTTATTATCGTAACGACACGGCGAACTGACCCCACACTTCACTGGAGGACATTTGGGTGCTGCCTCAAAAACAAACAAAAAAACTAAACTAAAAACGAATTCTATACTAAAGAAAAATCCTGATCCTCAGAACCGCACAGAGAAGATAAGAACCACATTTGAGCCATAGTCGTCGTCTAAACAAAGGGCGATCGATTAGATGTATATAAATGGACAGAGCTAACCTGCTAGCATAGACTGTTTATATAAATGGACAGAGCTAACCTGCTAGCATAGACTGTTTATATAGCTATGCTAGCAAGACTGTTTATATAAATGGACAGAGCTAACCTGCTAGCATAGACTGTTTATATAAAAGGACAGAGCTAACCTGCTAGCATAGACTGTTTATATAAAAGGACAGAGCTAACCTGCTAGCATAGACTGTTTATATAAATGGACAGAGCTAACCTGCTAGCATAGACTGTTTATATAAATGGACAGAGCTAACCTGCTAGCATAGACTGTTTATATAAATGGACAGAGCTAACCTGCTAGCTGCCGCGTTCCAAACAGAAAATGATCATAGGCGCACTTCCTGCTCCATTGACTCTGGCTCCAATTCACTTTCTATGTAAAAGCTGTGTCTTCTCTCTGTACCTGCTGCTGTCAAACTCATTTTGGTCTTAAATGTTCGTATTAACGCTCTACATGATCCTGGGGTTTGAAGTCAAAGAGCCAATCTGGAGCAAGGCTAATGAAGGTAACACCCCTTCCCAACCACACTGCTGGTTTAGCAGGGAGTGGGTGCTTAGCAATGCTGTCAATCAAACCTGATTGACGGGTTTGATTGACCAACACTAGCAGGAGTGACCTCAAGGAAAGAAGGACCTGATTTATCTGTTATTAATGTCCATATCTTGATTTACAAACACAATAGTGAAATAAAAACCCCAGGATCATGTAGAGCAGGGGTCTCCAAACTATGGCCCGGGGGCCAAATGCAGCCCTCAGACCAGTTTTTATTGGCCCTCAGGCCTCCTGCTGAACCGGCCCAATTGATCATACACAGTATTTTTAACAGCAAATAAAACTATTTCTACCACTATATCCTCAAACATCACAGTGTGATACAGACCTAAAATGAATGTGTTTCAAGCCTTATTGATACACAGCGACTCTGTCAAAGCTGTGTCTAAAGCACCGCACTGCACTGATCACCGTCTGTGGCCCTCCGCTTCAAATATGTTTGAGATGTGGCCCTCGATAAAAAAAAAGTTTGGGTACCTCTGATGTAGAGGGTTAATACGAACATTTAAGACCAAGATGAGTCTGACAGCAGCAGGTACAGAGAGAGACACAGTTTTTACACAGAAAGTGAATTGGAGCCAGAGTTGATGGAGCCGGAAGTGCGCCCATGATCACTTCCTGTTTGGAACGTGGCGGCTAACAGGTTAGCTCTGTCCATTTATATAAACAGTCTGTGGGTTCCCCTCAGTCTGATGCAGAGGACATGTACCTGGAGCACACTGGAGAAATCAGCGTTCACGGCTCCTTCAGTGAACTGTGGGGCCACACTGTTGTTCATATTGACCTGAGGAAAACACACATCTGTTACATAACACTGAACACACCTCACAGCTGACGCTTTCTACGGCTGCAGCTAACCAAGACTTAAGAGTTAGCTCCCTGATCGATATATTGATTATCCGGTCAAAGAGCTGATACATTAATGATGGAGTGACATATTTACAGACCAAGCATTAAATACACTCGCACAAAGACACACGCACGCCTTGTTCCTCACGTTATTCTGATGTTTTGATTTGCCTCAGTCATAAAACATCGTGGTTTGAACCTGTGTAAGCTCCAGACAGCATTAACGTTTTATCATCTCAATAATCCTGCTGTCATGACGTGTCAACTCATTTCTGCTCCAGAGGACTTGTCTCATTTTAAGAACACAAAACTAAATAGTCAGGAAATTATCATTAGAGACATTGGCCCAGTCAGCATCTAATTTTAGTCAATAATTTAATGAAATAAGATGATTTACGAGCTCAAAATGTCTCATATTAAAATTGTATTTCTTGTACAGATACTTTAAATGATAAACAACAGTTACAAAACTTATCTGGATCATTTTGACCTTGTGCCATTTGTGTTCAAAGTAAATAAATATAGTAATAATAAAATGTCTTCAGTCTCGGCCCTGTTTGTGTTGTTTCTGTTGTATTGTTGACTTTTGTGTGAAGAGCTTTGGTCAGCTGTTGATTTAAATGTGCTATAGGAATAAACTTGAACATGGCAGTCCTGATCATCGTGATTTATTTGTTTTCCCATTTTGTCCTGGCTCCGTTCCTTTCACATTTACAAACTAGTTACATGGTACAACAGACACTATTAAAAAAAAACCCTGAACTGAACCAAAACACTTGTAAATATGTCTAAGTTTGTTGTTATAAGTCTACTTCTGTTGATTCAAGTATTTTGAAAATCTCTAGGTCAGATTACTGAATAGCACTGAACATTCTCAAATAATATATGATAAACATAATATTTACAGTGTAAGTCTGGACTCTGGCACTGAAAAGCTTCCTCTGACAGTGCAAAAATGTTTAAAACTTTGGTTCTAAAGCCTGAAGACAAAAGGAAAAACTCATTTACACAAATATTAAAAGGAACAGGTTTGCACAAACTAGAAACAGGAGGCTGTGTAGAGTTTGTGAGTCCAGAGGCGAGGCCAGAGGACAGAAGAGGACAGAAGTGGACAGAAGTGGACAGTGTTAGCATTAGCATTAGCGTTAGCCACAGCTGTGTTTATGTGAGCTTAAAGTGTCTTTGTACATCACAGGGTGGCGTTCAGGTGCCTCTGCGCACACACACACACACAGCCTGGCTTTCACTCAGATAAATCTGTTGAATAGATGTCGCTCGAGTTAAATTTGTTCTGTATTTAGCTCTAAATCTGAGCTAAAGTGGAGCTGCGTCGGGCCGGGCTCCAGCGCGGCGCTGTAGGGCTGCTCTGGGCTCCTTCAGGCTGCTCTGGGCTCCTTTAGCCTGCTTTAGGCAGCTTTAGACCGCTTTAGGCTCGTGTATCTCCTCTCTCCGGCCTTACCTCTCCGTTGATGGAGCCTGTATTCCCGTTGCCGGCGCTTCCAGGGGGTAAAAAGCTGCCCCCGGAGCTGCCCGCACAGGCCTTGCCGCTGCTGCAGACAGCACTGCAGCTGCTGACACCGCCCCGCTTGTTCTTCCTGCGCTTAGCTCCTCGTTTAGCGTCGGTTGGACTCATTTTCCCGCAGAAACACAGCGAGACAACTTGTCCTCCGGGTTTGAGAGTGTCTCAGGTCGAAGGCCCGGCGGAATCACTCGGGTGAGAACACGGGAAAACGTTTTAAAGTGTCCCAAAACGGTCCACAGTTCCACCGGAGAGTAGCTCGACTTCATAGATTCAATATGGCCTCTGGGAGGGTGGGCCGCTGCCGTGGTTTGCGTCATGACGTCAGTCAGCGTGCCCCGCCAAGAGACTCATGGGACATTGAGTACAGTTTACCAAAAAGGCACGGGAAATATCCCGTCAGCACCTCTGTGTCCTGTTTACGCATGCGCAAACACTGGCCCAGGCGTGACACTGGACCGATAACGGCTCTGATGACGGTGGGCCTTTATGGTGACGCTGCGCCTTTAAGATGACGTGGCTCAGCCTCGAGCTCAGGCTGCGTCACGACGTCAATGAGTTTAATCTGTGGATATTTACATATAAAAAACATATAAAAACTTATACGACTTTGGCCCAGTTCAACACTTATGTATTTGAAGTTTTATTAAATGTTTGGGTTTGTTTTTTTTTGTTTTTTTGTTTTTTGTAAAATTCGTTTAGTTTTTTTTTTTCTTTTTTTTATTTTCATTTTATTTATTGATTTAAAAAGAGAGAAAAAAAAAAACAACTTCATTGTTACAATATCTTACAGAGGTAATGACATATAAACAAATAATATGGGGATTACAGCTTTTGTAAGGCATAAAAAGGAGAACATTATACTTCGATTATAAAACCAAAATGAAAACAAAAAGACTTGGGGCACTGAATCTAACATTTTCTTGGCACAGATTGAAGCAGTTTTACTGAGTAGAATAGTATAAATTTATTTATAAAATGTTGAAAGCAGGGGGTGGAGTCTCTCCATTTACAACAATTAATATGGTGTTTATAGGAAAACAATATTCAGTGTCATTTACATTTCCATCCACATCATTCTCAAAAGATAAAATATGATTTACTTTTAAATGTGGGAAGTTTGTGATTTTAAGAGATAAAACCTGGACACAGGACAACCAGAAAAAAGCTGCTGTGTGGTTTCTTCAGGGAAACAACAAAACGCACAGTCTGACGTCTCACATTTGAACCGATTATTAAGAAAAATGGACACTGGACAAATTTTATGACAAATTTTGGAAGTTTCAAACCCTGCGCCCTGGCTGCACTCCTCTGACTCCACCAGCAGAGGGCGCACTCGGCCCGCGCTGTGCTCTGGCCGGTGACACCCACGGGCCCCGCGGAGGACCAGTCTTTCCGGGATTGGAGCACAAACTCCGGCGTGGCGCAGCGTGAGAGTCCCGGACGTGGATCTTCAGTAGACCTGGTTTTGAACGTTTGATGATCGAGACTGAAACGATCCGGAGAAAAACACGGAAAACACGCTCGGCCTGTGGGACAAACGGACGCACCGCTGCCTCCACGACTGCGGCTAACCGCGGACAGCTAGCGCCGAGAGCTAGCCACGAAACAGCACGGGTAATGCAAACTTTAGCCCTGAATAACACGGGTAATGCAAACTTTAGACCTGAATAACACGGGTAATGCAAACTTTAGCCCTGAATAACACGGGTAATGCAAAGTTTAGCCCTGAATAACACGGGTAATGCAAAGTTTAGACCTGAATAACACGGGTAATGCAAACTTTAGCCCTGAATAACACGGGTAATGCAAAGTTTAGCCCTGAATAACACGGGTAATGCAAAGTTTAGACCTGAATAACACGGGTAATGCAAAGTTTAGACCTGAATAACACGGGTAATGCAAACTTTAGACCTAAACAACACGGGTAATGTAAACTTTAGACCTGAATAACACGGGGAATGCAAACTTTAGCCCTGAATAACACGGGTAATCCAAAGTTTAGACCTGAATAACACGGGTAATGCAAAGTTTAGCCCTGAATAACACGGGTAATGCAAAGTTTAGACCTGAATAACACGGGTAATGCAAACTTTAGACCTGAATAACACGGGTAATGCAAAGTTTAGACCTGAATAACACGGGTAATGCAAACTTTAGCCCTGAATAACACGGGTAATACAAAGTTTAGCCCTGAATAACACGGGTAATGCAAAGTTTAGACCTGAATAACACGGGTAATGCAAACTTTAGCCCTGAATAACACGGGTAATGCAAACTTTAGACCTGAATAACACGGGTAATGCAAACTTTAGACCTGAATAACACGGGTAATGCAAACTTTAGACCTGAACAGCACGGGTAATGTAAACTTTAGACCTGAATAACACGGGTAATGCAAACTTTAGACCTGAATAACACGGGCAATGCAAACTTTAGACCTGAATAACACGGGTAATGTAAACTTTAGACCTGAATAACACGGGTAATGCAAACTTTAGACCTAAACAACACGGGTAATGTAAACTTTAGACCTGAATAACACGGGGAATGCAAACTTTAGACCTGAATAACATGGGTAATGCAAAGTTTAGACCTGAATAACACGGGTAATGCAAACTTTAGACCTGAACAACACGGGTAATGTAAACTTTAGACCTGAATAACACGGGTAATGCAAACTTTAGACCTGAATAACACGGGGAATGCAAACTTTAGACCTGAATAACAAGGGTAATGCAAAGTTTAGACCTGAATAACACGGGTAATGCAAACTTTAGACCTGAACAACACGGGTAATGTAAACTTTAGACCTAAACAACACGGGTAATGTAAACTTTAGACCTGAATAACACGGGTAATGCAAAGTTTAGACCTGAATAACACGGGTAATGCAAACTTTAGACCTGAATAACACGGGTAATGCAAAGTTTAGACCTGAATAACACGGGTAATGCAAACTTTAGCCCTGAATAACACGGGTAATGCAAACTTTAGCCCTGAATAACACGGGTAATGCAAAGTTTAGACCTGAATAACACGGGTAATGCAAACTTTAGACCTGAATAACACGGGTAATGCAAACTTTAGACCTGAATAACACGGGTAATGCAAACTTTAGACCTGAATAACACGGGTAATGCAAACTTTAGACCTGAACAACACGGGTAATGCAAACTTTAGACCTGAATAACACGGGTAATGCAAACTTTAGACCTGAATAACACGGGCAATGCAAACTTTAGACCTGAATAACACGGTAATGCAAAAATTTAGACCTGAATAACACGGGTTAATGCAAACTTTAGACCTAAACAAACGGGTAATGTAAACTTTAGACCTGAATAACACGGGGAATGCAAACTTTAGACCTGAATAACATGGGTAATGCAAAGTTTAGACCTGAATAACACGGGTAATGCAAACTTTAGCCCTGAATAACACGGGTAATGCAAAGGTTTAGACCTGAATAACACGGGTAATGCAAACTTTAGACCTGAATAACACGGGTAATGCAAACTTTAGACCTGAACAACACGGGTAATGCAAACTTTAGACCTGAACAACACGGGTAATGCAAACTTTAGACCTGAATAACACGGGTAATGCAAACTTTAGACCTGAACAACACGGGTAATGCAAACTTTAGACCTAAACAACATGGGTAATGCAAACCTTAGACCTAAACAGCACGACTGGCACATGCATGTAAGGCAGTTCTTCAACATCCGAAATAAACTCTTATACACTATTAGTATTATTATTAATGTTATAGCGTTATATGCGTGTTATGAGCCTGTTGTGTGCGTGTTATTAGCGTGGTCTGTGCGTGTTGTGTGCGTGTTCTCTTCATATTTTTTTTCTTCTGTGCATGTTATGTCTTCTGTGTGAGTTTGGTGCATGTTGTGTGTTATGTACGTGTTGTGTGTGTTATATATTTTATGTGCGTATTGTGTGTGTTATGTACATGTTATGTTTGTGTTGTGTGTGTGTTATGTGTTCTGTGCGTGTTCTGTGTATGTTAGGTGCGTGTTGTGTGTGTGATATGTCTTCTGTGCGTGTTCTGTGCATGTTCTGTGTATGTTAGGTGCGTGTTGTGTGTGTGATATGTGTTCTGTGTGTGTTCTGTGTATGTTAGGTGCGTGTTGTGTGTGATATGTCTTCTGTGCGTGTTCTGTGTATGTTAGGTGCGTGTTGTGTGTGATGTGTCTTCTGTGCGTGTTCTGTGTATGTTAGGTGCGTGTTGTGTGTGTGATATGTCTTCTGTGCGTGTTCTGTGTATGTTAGGTGCGTGTTGTGTGTGTGATATGTCTGTGCGTGTTCTGTGTATGTTAGGTGCGTGTTGTGTGTGTGATATGTCTGTGCGTGTTCTGTCATGCTGTGCAGTTATTTGTGATCTGTGCTGTCACGTGTTCTGGATGACGTTGTAAATTGAGTTTATAAACGTGTCATGTGACTGGGGACGTACAGGTTGATGCAACAGGTCATGGCTGTGGCTGTTTACTTGATGTAACAGAGGAACCTGAGCCGTGAGCTTTGGAAAATCCGTTTAACTGTTGTTTTTGGAGGTTTGACAGATCAATCTGTGATATTAACATTACATTAACAATGGGATATAAACAAAACACTTTTACTCATTTACAAAACGCAACTATAAGCTTGGTTTTGAAAGTCATTTAATAGAGATTTGAAATTTGACATTTTTAGGATGACCACATGTCCCCAAGTTTGGAGCCTCGTGTCCCCTGTTCCAGCAGATTTATCCAAAACCAGTGATTTGTCCCAGTTTTATGCAAGAAATGTCCCGGATGTCTCTATTTTTGACCAATCTGACCCCCCCGCTAAAAGTAAAGAGGAAACATACTGTCATTAGTTAAGTTGAAATACAGAAAAAACCTGCTTGGAAATGAGCATAAGGCATAAAAAAGCACAGACAGAAGTCCCTCGGATTAAACCGCAGACTGTATAAAGAAGTGACTAAGTGAGTGTGACGTTAGCCACAAATGAAGCTCATCGAGGCTGGAGCAGGTGTAGAGGTGAATTTAGAGCAGAGTTACCTATTTGTAATTCTGGCTGTGAGTATCATAGCAACCTAAGAGCCAATCAGGAGCGAGGCTGTTGAAGGTAACGCCCCTTCCACCTGCACCGCTCGTTTAGCAGGGAGAGAGTCTATGGTAACAACCCAAGAACAAATTTAAACGGCTGAATGAAACACTTGAGTCGTTTGGGTCTGTGATGAGTCAGAGAAGTTATTCATTCAACTTTTACGGCTTAAATCTGATCATATTGACAAAAATGAACAAAACTGAACCAAAATGTCCAGGTAGAGCAAAGTACACATGAGAAATACTGACTACAGATAGATACACTTCTCTCTCATATTAAACAAGTGGCAGAGCAAAAGGGCATTCAAGTTTATCATCTGTTTTATTACTTAAAGTGAGGCAAATAAGTCTTTGAACACCCTGTGATTTAGTTGGAGTCTTACTGATTGTCTGGGGAGGACAGGCGTCTTTATGCAGCTACGACCTCAAACAGGAGTGAAGTGGAGGAGGTGGACTTTTTAAAGGACTAACAGGTCTTTGAGGGTCAGAATTCTCGCTGATAGACAGGTGTTCAAAGACTTATTTACAGCAGTAACATACAAATAAATTATTTAAAAATCATACAATGTGATTTCCAGATTTTTTTTTTAGATTGTCTCTCACAGTGACATGCTCCTAAGATGAACATTTCAGACCCTCCATGATTTATAAGTCAGAGAACTTAAAAATCACAGCGTGTTCAAAGACTTATTTGCCTGTATATCGTCAGAAATGGTCATTGTAGCCTGCACATATATCTGTGTTTCTTTAAAATAATGTACAGGTTTTCAGGAACAATAATAATACAAAAAAAATAAAAATAAATAAATAAAAACAACAGTAATAAAAAATAATAATAATGATAAATAAAACATACTGGAAAAAAAAAATGCAAATTATAGATTTAAAAAATAATAATTAAAAAAATGATAATAAAAATAATAAAGAAAAAAATACATGAAACTTAATGAATTCTAAATAAAAATAATATATAACTCACTGTGTAAACTCCCATAATGCATCACGGCGAGCCCGTGTAAACTCCCATAATGCATCACGGCGAGCCCGTGTAAACTCCCATAATGCATCACTGTGACACCATGGAAACCCCCATAATGCATCACTGTGAGCCCGTGGAAACTGCCCGTAAAGTAAACACATTTTGAAGTGTCACTTTTTTTTCCAGGGATGTCGGAGCTTAGTCTTGAGGCCGAGTCGGGGAGGACCTCAGAGGAGCCTCAGGTGGATTGTCAGGGAAATGACAGAACAAAACGGAGCCTGAGTGAGGAACATGCAGAGGGCGGGGCCAAAGAGAGCGAGGCCATAGAGGGAAATGACAGTACAGAACAGAGTGTGAGTGAGGACCATGCAGAGGGCGGGGCCAAAGAGGGTGAAGCCAAAGAGGGCGGGGCCAAAGAGAGCGAGGCCAAAGAGGGAAATGACAGTACAGAACAGAGTGTGAGTGAGGACCATGCAGAGGGCGGGGCCAAAGAGGGCGGGGCCAAAGAGGGCGGGGCCAAAGAGGGCGAGGCCAAAGAGGGCGAGGCCAAAGAGGGCGGGGCCAAAGAGGGCGAGGCCAAAGAGGGAAATGACAGTACAGAACAGAGTGTGAGTGAGGACCATGCAGAGGGCGGGGCCAAAGAGGGCGGGGCCAAAGAGGGAAATGACAGTACAGAACAGAGTGTAAGTGAGGACCATGCAGAGGACGGGGCCAATGAGTTCTACGAGGTTGATATAGAGGGAGAAGGAGAAGAAGACGAGAGGGGACTTCAGAATGAGAAAGGAGGAGGGAGTCCAAATAAGATAGGAGGAGGGGGAGAGAGTGAAGAAAGGAAAAAGGTTGAAAATGAACGAGAAAAAGAGGGGAGTCAGGATGTGAGAGGAGGAGGAAGTGATGATGATGGTGGAACATCAGGATCGCCACAGGAGGGCGGAGTTTCAAAGGAGGAACCGGAGGTGACGTGGTTTGGCTCAGTCTGTAGTGGTGGGGTCAGTGTCAGATGTGTCTTGCTCAAGGTGGTGACGGGTTCTTCACTGCGAATCTCACTTTAGAGGCAATCTCTCAACATCGTGGTGTGGTACAAGGCAAGTTTTATTTGAATGGCACAATTTACATAAGAATATCAACACAGACATAAGTAGGTGCAGTTTTTTGAAGCAGGTTTGAACAGGAGGGGGGCTTTTTGATGATGGTGAGTTTAGATAAGGCTCTGATGTGTCTTGAGTTTGGGTGGAGGCAGTTTTGTCTCCACAGGTCTTCTGTTTACTCCTGATGGTGGGAGATGCAAATACGAACATTCAAGACCAAAATGTCTGACAGCAGCAGGTACAGAGAGAGGGGACACAGTTTTTACACAGAAAGTGAATTGGAGCCAGAGCCAGTCGAGTGCTCATGATCACTTCCTGTTTGGAACGCAGCAGTTAGCGTGTTAGCTAAGCCCATTTATATAAAGAGTCTATGGCACATGTGTCAAACTCAAGGCCCGTGGGCCAAATGCGGCCCGTCATGTCATTTTATGTGGCCCGTGACAAGGTAAATTAAAAGGTATGACTGCCTTAAAATGTCAGTTTATCAGGAGATACTCAGTTACAGCCATATTTTTAACATCTATGGAAATACATATGCAATAATTGTTAACTGAATAAGTAATAAATACAGAAAGTTAATTAACAAGTTAAAAAAGTAGTTTATTTACGTTTATTTTAGATTATGTTTGGCCCTTTGAGGAAAACCATTTTGGTGATGTGGCCCTTGGTGAAAATATGTTTGATGCCCCTAGTCTATGGTATTAACACAGGAAATGGTCTCTGCGCAAAACCACAGACTTTTATTTCTTTAAAAATCACCGGAGACCTGTGGATTGAAAATGACAGAATGCATTTTGATACTAAGGAACAGACTCAATACTTGATTCCAATACCTCGATGATGAAAATCCTCTTTCTTTAGACACTACGCTGTTCACATTAAATGTTGTACTTTGTGTTCTACTCCATGTGTGTAATCCTCAGTGTGCAGTAGGTTCAAAGTGGTGTATGTGTGTGTGTGTGTGTGTGTGTGTGTATTCTAGTCTATGAGTCTTATACTTGTTCAGATAAGATAAGATAAGCCTTTATTAGTCCCACAGTGAGGAAATTCCAGTATTGCACCGCACAGTTAAAGAACAGAAGGAAAATGGTACATGCAATAAAACAAGATAATAGATAAATAGCTTAAAATAATTTAAAAAATAGACTTAAAAATAAACTAAATTTCAGCTCAACATCATTATAAACAGATTCAGGAGAGGTTCATTTCTGTCAGTGGGACTTTTTTAATATCGATACCTGTGAAACATGAGTCTCTAGTTTTGTTATTGACTTTGGTATCGACGAGGATCTGATTCCTGACACTTTTGACACCAGCCTGTACCACATCCCTGTGTTGAAACGTTGCATTTTGAGTATATTTCGTTTCTTGTTGTTATAATGTTTGGACTTGTACAGCAGTGCATGGTGGTGCTGGGACTTTAGGTGTCTCGCTACAGCTCTTTTGCTCTGTTACGGCTCTTTTGTTCTGTTACGGCTCTTTTGTTCTGTTACGGCTCTTTTGTTCTGTTACGGCTCTTTTGCTCTGTTACGGCTCTTTTGTTCTGTTACGGCTCTTTTGTTCTGTTACGGCTCTTTTGTTCTGTTACGGCTCTTTTGCTCTGTTACGGCTCTTTTGCTCTGTTAAGACTCTTTTGTTCTGTTACGGCTCTTTTGTTCTGTTATGGCTCTTTTATAATGGCTCTCTGATGTGGCTTGAGTGGGACGACGATTGTCCTGGTGCCGATTCTCTGCTTGAAATGTGAAATCATTATTGCAGCTGATCACAATGGCATGTTTATTTTTATCATGTGTTTAAAGTGAAAGAGTCAGCGTGGATCTGACCTGAGCGTGTGTCAGAGCGTGTGTCAGTGTGTCGGCGCGTGTGTCAGTGTGTCGGCGCGTGTCAGTGTGTCAGTGTGTCAGAGCGTGTGTCAGTGTGTCGGAGCGTGTGTCAGTGTGTCGGAGCGTGTGTCAGTGTGTCGGAGCGTGTGTCAGTGTGTCGGAGCGTGTGTCAGTGTGTCGGAGCGTGTCAGTGTGTCAGAGCGTGTCAGTGTGTCAGAGCGTGTCAGTGTGTCAGAGCGTGTCAGTGTGTCAGAGCGTGTCGGAGTGTCGTCGCGTGTGTCGGAGCGTGTGTCAGTGTGTCAGAGCGTGTGTCAGTGTGTCGGTGGTCGAGTGTGTGTCAGTGTGTCAGAGCGTGTGTCAGTGTGTCGGAGCGTGTGTCAGTGTGTCGTGTGTGTCGGTCGGAGCGTGTGTCAGTGTGTCGGGAGCGTGTGTCAGTGTGTCGGAGAGTGTGTCAGTGTGTCGAGAGTGTGTCAGTGTGTCAGAGCGTGTGTCAGTGTGTCAGAGCGTGTGTCAGTGTGTCGGAGCGTGTGTCAGTGTGTCGGAGCGTGTGTCGGTGTGTCGGAGCGTGTGTCAGTGTGTCGGAGCGTGTGTCGGAGCGTGTGTCGTCGAGAGCGTGTGTCAGTGTGTCGGAGCGTGTGTCGGTGTGTCGGTCGCGTGTGTCGGAGCGTGTGCGAGTGTGTCAGTGTGTCAGAGTGTGTCGGAGCGTGTGTCAGTGTGTCAGAGCGTGTCAGTGTGTCAGAGCGTGTGTCAGCGTGTGTCGGAGCGTGTGTCGGAGCGTGTGTGTCGGTGTGTCGGAGGCGTGTGTCAGCTTGTGTCGGAGCGAGCGTGTCGGAGCGTGTGTCTGTGTGTCGGAGCCTGTGTCTGTGTGTCGGAGCGTGCGTCGGTGTGTGTCAGGCGCGTGCGTCGGTGTGTCGGAGAGCGTGCGTCGTGTGTGTCGGAGTGTGTCGGAGTGTGCGTCGTGTGTCGGAGAGTGCGTGTGTGTGTGTGTCGGAGAGTCGTGTGTGCGTCGGGTGTGTCGGAGCGTGTGTCGGTGTGTCGGAGCGTGTGTCAGTGTGTCGGAGCCTGTGTCGGTGTGTCGGAGAGTGCGTCGGTGTGTCGGAGAGTGCGTCGGTGTGTCGGAGAGTGCGTCGGTGTGTCGGAGCGTGTGTCAGTGTGTCGGAGCCTGTGTCAGTGTGTGTCGGAGAGTGTGTCGGTGTGTCGGAGTGCGTGTCGGTGTGTCGGAGAGTGTGTCGGAGTGTGTCGGAGCGTGTGTCGGAGCGTGTGTCGGAGTCGGAGCGTGTGTCTGTGTGTCGGAGCCTGTGTCTGTGTGTCGGAGAGTGTGTCGGTGTGTCGGAGCGTGTGTCGGAGCGTGTGTCGGTGTGTGTGTCGGAGCCTGTGTCTGTGTGTCGGAGAGTGTGTCGGTGTGTGAGCGTGTGTCGGAGGTGCGTCAGTGTGTGTGTCCTGAGTGTGTCGGAGCGTGTGTCGGTGTGTCGGAGGTGTGTGTCGAGTGTGTCGGAGAGTGCGTCGGTGTGTCGGAGCGTGCGTCGGTGTGTCGGAGCGTGCGTCGGTGTGTCGGAGCGTGTGCGTCGGTGTGGTCGGTGCGTGGAGTCGGTGTCAGTGTGTCGGAGCGTGTGTCAGTGTGTCGGAGCGTGTGTCAGTGTGTCGGAGCCTGTGTCAGTGTGTCGGAGCCTGTGTCAGTGTGTCGGAGCGTGTGTCAGTGTGTCGGAGCCTGTGTCAGTGTGTCGGAGCCTGTGTCGGAGCGTGCGTCGGTGTGTCGGAAAGTGCGTCGGAGCGTGTGACAGTGTGTCGGAGCGTGTGTCAGTGTGTCGGAGCGTGTGCCAGTGTGTCGGAGCGTGTGGCAGTGTGTCGGAGCGTGTGGCAGTGTGTCGGAGCGTGTGCCGGGGCCTGTGTGTGTCGGAGCGTGTGCCGGTGTGTCGGAGCGTGTGTCCGGTGTGTCGGAGCGTGTGTGTCGGTGTGTCGCGTGTGTCGGTGTGTCGGAGCGTGTGTCCGGTGTGTCGGAGCGTGTGTCCGGTGTGTCGGAGCGTGTGAGTGTGCCGGTGTGTCGGAGCGTGTGTGTCGGTGTGTCGGAGCGTGTGTCGGTGTGTCGGAGCGTGCGTCGGTCTTGTGTGTCGGAGTCGTGTGTCGGTGTGTCGGAGTGTGCGGAGGTGTGTCAGTGTGTCGGAGAGTGTGTGTCTGTGTGTCGGAGAGTGTGTCGGTGTGTCGGAGAGTGTGTCGGAGGTGTGTGTCGGAGTGTGCGTCGGTGTGTCGGAGCATGCGTCCGGTGTGTGTCGGAGAGTGCGTCGGTGTGTCGGAGAGTGTGTCGGTGTGTCGGAGAGTGTGTGTCGGTGTGTCGGAGAGTGTGCGTCGGTGTGTCGGAGAGTGCGTCGGTGTGTCGGAGCGTGCGTCGGTGTGTCGGAGCGTGCGTCGGAGCGTGTGTCAGTGTGTCGGAGCCTGTGTCAGTGTGTCGGAGCCTGTGTCAGTGTGTCGGAGCGTGTGTCAGTGTGTCGGAGCGTGTGTCAGTGTGTCGGAGCGTGTGTCAGTGTCGGAGAGTGTGTGTCAGTGTCGGAGCGTGTCAGTGTGTCGGAGCGTGTGTCAGTGTGTCGGAGCGTGTGTCGGAGCGTGTGTCGGTGTGTCGGAGCGTGTGTGTCAGTGTGTCGGAGCCTGTGTCAGTTGTGTCGGAGGTCGGAGCGTGCGTCGGTGTGTCGGAGCGTGCGTCGGTGTGTCGGAGAGTGTGTCGGTGTGTCGGAGCGTGTGTCGGAGCCTGTGTCGGTGTGTCGGAGCGTGTGTCGGAGCATGTGTCGGAGCGTGTGTGCGTCTGTGTGTCGGAGCCTGTGTCTGTGTCTGTGTGTCGGGAGAGAGTGTGTCGGTGTGTCGGAGCGTGTGTCATGTGGGAGCGTGTGTCGGAGCCTGTGTCGTGGTAGTGTGTCGGAGCGTGCGTCGGTGTGTCGGAGAGTGCGTCGGTGTGTCGGAGAGTGCGTCGGTGTGTCGGAGCGTGTGTCGGAGCGTGTGTCAGTGTGTCGGAGCAGTGTGTCGTGTGCCTGTGTCAGTGTGTCGGAGCCTGTGTCAGTGTGTCGGGCGTGTGTCAGTGTGTCGGAGCCTGTGTCAGTGTGTCGGAGCCTGTGTCGGAGCGTGCGTCGGTGTGTCGGAAAGTGCGTCGGAGCGTGTGGAGTCAGTGTGTCGGAGCGTGTGTCAGTGTCGGAGAGTGTGTCAGTGTCGGAGCGTGTCAGTGTGTCGGAGCGTGTGTCAGTGTGTCGGAGCGTGTGTCAGTGTGTCGGAGCGTGTGTCAGTGTGTCGGAGCGTGTGTTCAGTGTGTCGGAGCGTGTGTGTCAGTGTGTCGGAGCGTGTGTCAGTGTGTCGGAGAGTGTGTCAGTGTGTCGGAGAGTGTGTCAGTGTGTCGGAGCGTGTGTCAGTGTGTCGGAGCCTGTGTCAGTGTGTCGGAGCGTGTGTAAAGCTCTGTATAGACGTGACAGTTTATCTTTATATGAAATGTCATTTTAATGAAACATGATTTACTTTGATCTGTGTTAAAGGATCGTTTTGCTTTAGTTCTTACTGAATTTAATGATACATGTGAATAACACGGAACTCTGCGGCAGCCACATTTTAATACAATGACCTCAGACAACATGTTTGTAATGAAATATTCATGTGCTGACAATAGCTGCATTAAACCTGCACAGGAAGTTGTTTGAAGCTTCTCCATAGGCCCCGGTGTGGCCCCGGTGTGGCCCCAGTGTGGCCCCGGTGTGTTGTTCATTTCGAGTTTGACTCGACATGTTTTCTCCTCACTCAAATGTGTGACTTAGTCACAGTTTTTAATTTTGTCCCTCTGTGAATTTGAGCTTGACACCCCCACCACAGTTGTCCATAGGGGGCGCCGACAGCATGCGGCGCTTTGTTATGATGACGTTTACAGCGACGTCAGCTCCACTGGACACCACAGTTTTCTAACACAGTAGTCAGATTATTTTCTTTTATGAAGTTGTTTTAGATGAATTTTGGGATTTAAAATGTGTAAATTATAACAAACTGATCCACGGAGATGAGAACCATACAGACTCAAGCTCAATATGGCTGATTTAAAAACACTTGTTCCTCTTTAAGTGTCTGACACACTGACAGACCTCAGACCTGCTGTGTCTCATGTGTCTTTAAAGTATTTATGAGTGGATACTGGACACACTGAGCTCTAGAGGGCAGCGTCAAACACTGTGGGCTGGTGGTTTCACGCAGTATTGGAGAGTACTGCAGATTTGTACTCGAGTAAAAGTACAGTTACACGGCTAAAAATGCACTCAATTACAAGTACTGCTGCTAAAATTCTACTAATGTAAAAGAGAAACACTACAGGGACTAGTTTAAAGTATTTATAAGCAGGATACTGGATACTGAACGCCTGGATTCACAGGGCAACAGACGGAGCAAGGTGTGGAGGTGATCTCTGTAGAACAGACGGAGCGCTGTGTGAAGGTGGAGGTGATCTCTGTAGAACAGATGGAGCGCTGTGTGGAGGTGGAGGTGATCTCTGTAGAACAGATGGAGCAATGTGTGGAGGTGGAGGTGATCTCTGTAGAACAGATGGAGCAAAGTGTGGAGGTGGAGGTGATCTCTGTAGAACAGATGGAGCGCTGTGTGGAGGTGGAGGTGATCTCTGTAGAACAGATGGAGCAATGTGTGGAGGTGGAGGTGATCTCTGTAGAACAGAAGGAGCTCTGTGTGGAGGTGAAGGTGATCTCTGTAGAACAGATGGAGCGCTGTGTGGAGGTGGAGGTGATCTCTGTAGAACAGCTGGAGCGCTAGGTGGAGGTGATCTCTGTAGAACAGATGGAGTGCTGTGTGGAGGTGATCTCTGTAGAACAGATGGAGCGCTGTGTGGAGGTGGACGTGATCTCTGTAGAACAGATGGAGCGCTGTGTGGAGGTGGAGGTGATCTCTGTAGAACACAGACGGAGCGCTGTGTGGAGGTGGTGGAGGTGAGCTCTGTGTAGAACAGATGGAGCGCTGTGTGGAGGTGGAGGTGGAGGTGATCTCTGTAGAACAGATGGAGCGCTGTGTGTGGAGGTGGAGGTGATCTCTGTAGAACAGACGGAGCGCTGTGTGGAGGTGGAGGTGATCTCTGTAGAACAGATGGAGCGCTGTGTGGAGGTGGAGGTGATCTCTGTAGAACAGATGGAGCGCTGTGTGGAGGTGGAGGTGATCTCTGTAGAACAGATGGAGCGCTGTGTGGAGGTGATCTCTGTAGAACAGATGGAGCGCTGTGTGGAGGTGGAGGTGATCTCTGTAGAACAGATGGAGCTCTGTGTGGAGGTGGAGCTCTGTGTGGAGGTGTGAGGTGGAGGTGATCTCTGTAGAACAGACGGAGCGCTGTGTGGAGGTGGAGGTGATCTCTGTAGAACAGACGGAGCGCTGTGTGGAGGTGGAGGTGATCTCTGTAGAACAGACGGAGCGCTGTGTGGAGGTGGAGGTGATCTCTGTAGAACAGACGGAGCGCTGTGTGGAGGTGGAGGTGATCTCTGTAGAACAGATGGAGCTCTGTGTGGAGGTGGAGGTGATCTCTGTAGAACAGATGGAGCGCTGTGTGGAGGTGGAGGTGATCTCTGTAGAACAGGCGGAGCGCTGTGTGGAGGTGGAGGTGATCTCTGTAGAACAGGCGGAGCGCTGTGTGGAGGAGGAGGTGGAGGTGATCTCTGTAGAACAGATGGAGCTCTGTGAGGGAGGAGGTGGGTGATCTCTGTAGAACAGATGGAGCTCTGTGTGGAGGTGGAGGTGATCTCTGTAGAACAGACGGAGCTCTGTGTGGAGGTGGAGGTGATCTCTGTAGAACAGATGGAGCGCTGTGTGGAGGTGGAGGTGATCTCTGTAGAAACAGATGGAGGTGGAGGTGATGCTGCTGTGTGGAGGTGGAGGTGATCTCTGTAGAACAGATGGAGCGCTGTGTGGAGGTGGAGGTGATCTCTGTAGAACAGATGGAGCGCTGTGTGTGGAGGTGGAGGTGATCTCTGTAGAACAGACGGAGCGCTGTGTGGAGGTGGAGGTGATCTCTGTAGAACAGACGGAGCGCTGTGTGGAGGTGGAGGTGATCTCTGTAGAACAGACGGAGCGCTGTGTGGAGGTGGAGGTGATCTCTGTAGTAAACAGAAGAGCGCGCTGTGTGGAGGTGGAGGTGATCTCTGTAGAACAGACGGAGCGCTGTGTTGAGGTGGAGGTGATCTCTGTAAGAACAGAGGGGAGCGGTGTGGGGACACGGTGGAGGTGATCTCTGTAGAACTGGAGGTGGAGCGCTGTTTGTGGAGGTGGAGGGTTAAATCTCTGTAGAACAGACGGAGCGGTGTGGAGACAGGGAGGTGATCTCTGTTACTGTAGAAAAGATGGAGATGGCTGTGGACGTAGTTTATGACAGGAGTCCTGGGTGTGGGAACTAGCAAGAAGCACGTAGTTATTGGAGGGTCAGCGGTGTAATACATGGTGTTGATTAAAGACTGACGTAGTAACTGGAGGTGGAGCGGTGTGGATGACACACGGTTTAAAGACAGACGTAGTAACTGGAGGTGGAGCGGTGTGGGGACACGGTTAAAGACCAGACGTAGTAACTGGAGGTGGAGCGGTGTGGGGACACGGTTAAAGACAGACGTAGTAACTGGAGGTGGAGCGGTGTGGGGACAGACAGACGGTTAAAGACAGACGTAGTAAAGACAGACGTAGAGGTGGAGCGGTGTGGGGACACGGTTAAAGACAGACGTAGTAACTGGAGGTGGAGCGGTGTGGGGGACACGGTTAAAGACAGACGTAGTAACTGGAGGTGGAGCGGTGTGGGGACACGGTTAAAGACAGACGTAGTAACTGGAGGTGGAGCGGTGTGGGGACACGGTTAAAGACAGACGTAGTAACTGGAGGTGGAGCGGTGTGGGGACACGGTTTAAAGACAGACGTAGTAACTGGAGGTGGAGCGGTGTGGGGACACGGTTTAAAGACAGACGTAGTAACTGGAGGTGGAGCGGTGTGGGGACACGGTTAAAGACAGACGTAGTAACTGGAGGTGGAGCGTTGTGGGGACACGGTTAAAGACAGACGTAGTAACTGGAGGTGGAGCGGTGTGGGGACACGGGTTAAAGACAGACGTAGTAACTGGAGGTGGAGCGTAGTGTGGGGACACGGTTAAAGACAGACGTAGTAACTGGAGGTGGAGCGGTGTGGGGACACGGTTAAAGACAGACGTAGTAACTGAGAGTGGAGCGGTGTGGGGACACGGTTAAAGACAGACGTAGTAACTGGGGTGGAGCGGTGTGGGTTACGGTTAAAGACAGACGTAGTAACTGGAGGTGGAGCGGTGTGGGGACACGGTTAAAGACAGACGTAGTAACTGGAGGTGGAGCGGTGTGGGGACACGGTTAAAGACAGACGTAGTAACTGGAGGTGGAGCGGTGTGGGGACACGGTTAAAGACAGACGTAGTAACTGGAGTGGAGCGGTGTGGGGACACGGTTAAAGACAGACGTAGTAACTGGAGGTGGAGCGTGTGGGGACACGGTTAACGAGACAGACGTAGTAACTGGAGGTGGAGCGGTGTGGGGACACGGTTAAAGACAGACGTAGTAACTGGAGGTGGAGCGTTGTGGGGACACGGTAAGACAAGACGACACGGTATAGACAGACGTAGTAACTGGAGGTGGAGCGGGTGTGGGACGGTTAAAGACAGACGTAGTAACTGGAGGTGGAGCGGTGTGGGGACACGGTTAAAGACAGACGTAGTAACTGGAGGTGGAGCGGTGTGGGGACACGGTTAAAGACAGACGTAGTAACTGGAGGTGGAGCGTGTGAGGGGACACGGTTAAAGACAGACGTAGTAACTGGAGGTTGTGGGGACACGGTTAAAGACAGACGTAGTAACTGGAGGTGGAGCGGTGTGGGGACACGGTTAAAGACAGACGTAGTAACTGGAGGTGGAGCGGTGTGGGGACACGGTTAAAGACAGACGTAGTAACTGGAGGTGGAGCGGTGTGGGGACACGGTTAAAGACAGACGTAGTAACTGGAGGTGGAGCGGGTGTGGGGACATGGTTAAAGACAGACGTAGTAACTGGAGGTGGAGCGGTGTGGGGGACACGGTGGAGCGGTGTGACACGGTTAAAGACAGACGTAGTAACTGGAGGTGGAGCGGTGAGGGGACACGGTTAAAGACAGACGTAGTAACTGGAGGTGGAGCGGTGTGTGGGGGACACGGTTTAAAGACAGACGTAGTAACTGGAGGTGGAGCGGTGTGGGGACACGGTTAAAGACAGACGTAGTAACTGGAGGTGGAGCGTTGTGGGGACACGGTTAAAGACAGACGTAGTAACTGGAGGTGGAGCGGTGTGGGGACACGGTTAAAGACAGACAGACGTAGTAACTGGAGGTGGAGCGGTGTGGGGACACGGTTAAAGACCGACGTAGTAACTGGAGGTGGAGCGTTGTGGGGACACGGTTTAAAGACAGACGTAGTAACTGGAGGTGGAGCGTTGTGGGGACACGGTTAAAGACAGACGTAGTAACTGGAGGTGGAGCGTTGTGGGGACACGGTTAAAGACAGACGTAGTAACTGGAGGTGGAGCGGTGTGGGGACACGGTTAAAGACAGACGTAGTAACTGGAGGTGGAGCGTTGTGGGGACACGGTTAAAGACAGACGTAGTAACTGGAGGTGGAGCCTTGTGGGGACACGGTTAAAGACAGACGTAGTAACTGGAGGTGGAGCCTTGTGGGGACACGGTTAAAGACAGACGTAGTAACTGGAGGTGGAGCCTTGTGGGGACACGGTTAAAGACAGACGTAGTAACTGGAGGTGGAGCGGTGTGGGGACATGTAAGAATGGAAATGAAGGTCTCAGTTGTGACAGATTTCACATGTGCCTTAAACTAATTTAAATCAAACTTTCAGACGGGCTTTAACTCAGTCCTATTGAGCTTGTGTCTCTATGGTTCTCATCTCTGTGCATCATTCTGTTATAATTTACACATTTTAAATCACAATATTCATCTAAAACCACTTCAGAAAAGAAACAAAACGGGAACAGAAAGACGGAGAAACGACCAGAACACGGAGAAACATCTGAACACAACAGAGAGGATTTAAAGCAACACTGTGGAACATGGAGAAACCTCTGATGGTCACATGACTCAGACGCCGCGTTATGACAGGCCTGTGGCTGCTGGTCACATGACTCAGACGCCGCGTTATGACAGGCCTGTGGCTGTTTTAAGCCCCGCCTCTTTGAGGTCACATGACTTCCTGTAAACTTTTATCGTGGTGATGTGACTGTTGTCTCCACCTAGTGGTTTTGTGGAGCAACATCCAAGTATGCAGCAGTGTCATTAGCTCTAAGCATGGTTCCCACGCATCCTGGAAAACCTGGAAAATAACTGGTCTATTTTCCAGACATGGAAAACACATGGAAAATGAGAAAAAGGCCAAATGTCTTGGAAAATAAACATTTAGTCGTGAAACTGTCTCCTGTTTATTGGATTAAATTCAACTTCTTGTCGCCTACTGGAGCAGCTGGACTTTAAAAAACCTGAGATCCTCCATAATGCAGGAGATTCCACGTATAGTACATGTACAGTACACGTGTAGTACACGTATAGTACACGTGTACTACACGTATAGTACAGATATAGTACTATATGTGTACGATAAATATATTTTTTAAGAAAAGTGTGCATACTGTGACTGTCCACTAGATGGCAGTCCTCTCCTGTGTTCTGTCTCCCACATGCTCTATACAAGACTGAACACACACACTATGAGACTGAACACACACTATAAGACTGAACACACACACTATAAGACTGAACACACACTATGAGACTGAACACACACACTATAAGACTGAACACACACACTATAAGACTGAACACACACACTGAACACACACACTATAAGACTGAACACACACTATGAGACTGAACACACACAGAAGTGACTGAACACACACCAACACACACACTATAAGACTGAACACACACACTATAAGACTGAACACACACACTATAAGACTGAACACACACACTGAACACACACACTATAAGACTGAACACACACACTGAACACACACACTATAAGACTGAACACACACACTGAGCACACACACTATAAGACTGAGCACACACCACACACACTATAAGTCTGTGTGTGTTGCAGGAGGACACTATGGCTGAGGACGCACACAGGAGCTCAGCCGCAGAGATCCCAGTCACCACCAACGGAGAAGTGGACCAGCGCCTGGACCAGGTCTGCCAGAGGGTGAGGACCCGTCATGTCCCCTACACCACCCGTCATGTCCCCTACAGCACCCGTCATGTCCCCTACGCCACCCGTCATGTCCCCTACGCCACCCGTCATGTCCCCTACGCCACCCGTCATGTCCCCTACAGCACCCGTCATGTCCCCTACAGCACCCGTCATGTCCCCTACAGCACCCGTCATGTCCCCTACGCCACCCGTCATGTCCCCTACAGCACCCGTCATGTCCCCTACGCCACCCGTCATGTCCCCTACGCCACCCGTCATGTCCCCTACGCCACCCGTCATGTCCCCTACAGCACCCGTCATGTCCCCTACAGCACCCGTCATGTCCCCTACAGCACCCGTCATGTCCCCTACAGCACCCGTCATGTCCCCTACAGCACCCGTCATGTCCCCTACGCCACCCGTCATGTCCCCTACAGCACCCGTCATGTCCCCTACAGCACCCGTCATGTCCCCTACAGCACCCGTCATGTCCCCTACGCCACCCGTCATGTCCCCTACGCCACCCGTCATGTCCCCTACAGCACCCGTCATGTCCCCTACAGCACCCGTCATGTCCCCTACGCCACCCGTCATGTCCCCTACGCCACCCGTCATGTCCCCTACGCCACCCGTCATGTCCCCTACTGCACCCGTCATGTCCCCCACACCACCCGTCATGTCCCCTACACCACCCGTCATGTCCCCTACACCAGTGGTCCCCAACCACCGGGCCGGGGACCGGTACCGGTCCGTGACGCATTTGCTACCACCGACCAAAAACAGTAAATAATTTATCAGTGACGCATTTTCTCCGAAGTGACTTTTGCTCCTCATGACACGCTCATAAGCTCGTCTGTAGATATATAATGAAAATCCTGAGAGGAAATCGCCACATAAATCCATTTGATGAAACGACGAGTTTATTATATCTGTGCTAGATGTGTGTCCGCCGCACAACAGTCAGAGCGTCAGGGCAGAGGTCGAGGGGGAGGAGCTTGTGAGTCTTAGCACAAACAGCAGAAGCTAAAGGAAAAACAGCTCTATGTGAAATATTAAGGTTTCTTGACATTGACTCCATCTGAAATGTTTGAAATGTTCATGAAAATAACACTTTATAAATGTATTTGTGGCGTATCTGAATCTTATTTTGAAAGCTCCTCTGTGTCAGTGTGGAGCGTGAGCGTGAGTGAGAGGTGACGTGCGGCTGCAGGTGGCGCATGTGGCGTGTGGTTGAGCGAAGAAGCGACGTGTGTGAGTCTGGAGTGGTACCTGGAAAAAGACAGTGGAACTGATGTGTAATTACGGTGCGGTAGAGACAATAAAGCAGCAACTCTTGAGCCACAGGCTGGGGTCTTTCAGCTCGCACCAACTCGAAACAACACAGAGGTAAAGAACAGGGAGTTAAACCCCGGAGGAGGAGCGACCCTCCCCCTGGAGAAGACGGCTCTCCCCTGTGTTTCCCGACCACGGTCAGGGGAGCAGGAGGTTTAACATAAACGTTACGATATCGACCAGTCACGAGTCAGAGCAATACTCACCTCTGCACTTTTAGGCCCCGGGGAATGTGCAAACTATGCTAATTAGAGGAAGCCGGTGCAATATCATCAAATGTTGAATGTTGTTTTTTTTTCTGATGAACTGCATTAATTGATGTGTCCGCTGTGTGTGTAGGTTATGTGTATGTTTTTGTTTTTTTTTTTTTTTATAAGTGGCATGAGTTCCCTTGTCCCAAGACAAATTTCTCCTAAGGGAGACAATAAAGACAAATTTAATCTGATTTGATCTAATCTAATGTTTGTTACTGTTTATTGATGGTTATTAATTGTGCTGCATATTGACTCAAACTTCACTCTGTTTGTGTTCAGGACTCGTACTCCGGCAGCCCCGGAGCTCTCAGCCCGTCCGACTCGTGTGTGGCACCAAACAGCTTCTCTTCAACAGCAGGGGGCGCCGTGGTGACTGAAGGTGACCGCAGTTTCAGTGTTTTCAGTATTTTACCTTGTAGGTGAAATGGTTAGTACATGCTACTTTTTAAAAATGTTTTTATTGGGATTAAACTGTCAAACCTGACTTCAGTATTAAGGAATAGACGTGATGCTCGATACCGATCCCGATACCATGATAATAACTCTTCAGTCAGTTCACTGATGGTACTTTCTTTCATTTTCCCGTGTGGCGTTATACGGTGTAATCCCTCAGTCGTCCTCTGGGTCTGTGTCAGTCCATTTCATTTTCATGTAAATGTAATTTTTTTCCTTTGAACTCATCCTTTCATCCTCATCCTTTCATCATCGCTTCTTTTTCCCACAATGCAAATGTTCCATAGAACCTGCAACAAAAACACCAATTAACTGAGTGTAAATCCCAGTTTATGTTCCTCTTCTGTGACCAACTCCACATAAATCTGTGACGACAACTCCACCATTTGAAGTGTTTCTTAACCGTCTCATGTCTCGTCGTCAGGTCAGATGAAAGGAGCGCTGGTGCTGTCCGACGACCTCAAGAACCCGGCTCTGGAGAAACTAGAACTGGTCCGAAAATGGAGCATCAACACGTACAAAGTAATTATGTTTTTAATCTGTACTGTGGAATTCCTCGAGCAGTAAGTAGTCTTATTGCATCAGTGTATATGTCCAACCAGGAGATCGACTGAACCGATATTTGGAAGCCGATATCTGATCTGGTGTGGGATTGGTGGGTAGGTTCATAGTGGACCATGGGTGTATTCTAGTCTGTGTCTTATACTTCAACATCATCATAAACTGATTGAGGAAAGGTTCATTTTTGTTGATGGATACTAGTTTTAGTATCGATGAGGCTCTGATTTGCGATACTTTTGCCACCCGACAGTGCACCAGGCAGATCCTGTCGGAGAAGCTGGGTAAAGGTTCCAAGACGGTGGACTTGGAGCTGGAGGCACAGATCGAGGTTCTCCGGGACAACAAGAGGAAGTACCAGCACGTGACCCGCCTGGCCCAGACGCTGGCCGCTCAGCTCACCCACATCATGCACACGCAGAAGCAGCTGGGGGACGCCTTCGCCGACCTCAGCCTCAAGTCACCCGAGCTCCACGTAAGAACACTCCCGTCGTTTTGGTCGATGGAGTCCGAAGCTCTCCACACGCTACAGGCTCGTTCACCTGGTTTAGGCCCCGCTGCACTTCAGGGAGCGACTCTGGGTCCTCGTGTTTGTGCCGTCAGTGTGACTCTGAGTGTGACCATACACTATTTATATTAATGCACAGAGCTGTTAGCCGCCGCGTTCCAAACAGGAAAGCGATCATGGTGCACTTCCTGCTCCATCGACTCTGGCTCCAATTCAGTTTCCATTGAAAAACTGTGTCTTCTCTCTGTACCTGCTGCTGTCAGAGTCATTTTGGTCTTAAATGTTCGTATTAACCCTCTACATGATCCTGGGGTTTTTATTTCACCATCCATACATTTTCTTCCGCTTATCTGGGGCTGGGTCACGGGGGCAGCAGTCTGAGCACTGACTCCCAGACTTCCCTCACCCAGACGCGTCCGCCAGATCCTCCGGTGGGACCCCAAGGCGTTCCCAGGCCAGAGAGACATAGTCCCTCCAGCGTGTCCTGGGTCTTCCCCTGAGTCTCCCTAGGGAGGCGTCCAGGAGGCATCCTGAGCAGATGCCGAGCCTCAGCTGTTCCTCTCCATGTGGAGGAGCAGCGGCTCTACTCCGAGCTCCTCCCGTGTGACTGAGCTCCTCCCCCTGTCTCTAAGGGTGCGCCCAGCCACTCTGTGGAGGAAACTCATTTCGGCCACTTGTATCCGCGATCTTGTCCTTTCGGTCATGACCCAGAGTCATGACCATAGGTGAGGTGAACGTAGATTGAGGTAAATCGAGAGCTTTGATTTTGGACTCAGCTCCTTCTTCACCATAACAGACGATACAGCGACCGCATCACCGCAGACGATCTGTCAATCTCACGCTCCATCCTCCCCTCACTCGTGAACAAGACCCTGAGATACTTGAACTCCTCCACTATTTCACTATTGTGTCTGTAAATCGAGAACATGAGAACATCAATGACAGACAAATCAGGCGCCTTCTTTCCCCGAAGTTGCTCCCACTAGCGTTAGCAACAGGTTTGGAAGGGGCGTTACCTTCAACAGCCTCGCTCCTGATTGGCTCTTTGGCTGCTATGATACTCAGTCAGAAATCTAAATATGGATCTCTGCTCCAGATCGTTCTCTATTCCTGCTCGAGAGCGTCAGAGGCAGAGGGAGCGACGGACACAGAGGCGCCAGATACAAACTCAGGAAACAGTGGAAATAATGAGGCTCTGTGACGTCAAACTGCAGCTTTAGTTGTGGTTGTTTTGGTTATAAAGACTAAACCATATGAACATGTGTCATCAGGAGGAGTTCAATTACAACGCTGAGACCCAGAAGCTTTTGTCCAAAAATGGTGAGACTCTGCTGGCAGCCATCAACTTCTTCATCTCCAGCGTGAACACTCTGGTGGACAAGACCATCGAAGACACCATGATCAACATCAAACAGTACGAGACGGCCAGGTAACGCCTCCATCCAGGGAAATCCCAGTGTGCACGTGTCATGTGTGTGTGAATGTGTGTGTGAATGTGTAAGTGGTTCCTTCATGTAAAACACTCTTGAAGGTGGTAAATCTCTGTAGAACCATGTGACCTCTGACCCCGCGTGGACGTGGTTCCTCCGTGTTTGTCCAGGGTGGAGTACGACGCCTACCGCACGGACCTGGAGGAGCTGAACCTGGGCCCGCGTGACGCCAACACCGTGCCCAGGATCGAAGTGTCTCAGCAGCAGTTCCAGATCCACCGAGAGAAATACGAAAAGATGAGGAACGACGTCTCCATCAAACTCAAGTTCCTCGAAGAAAACAAGGTCAGACATGAACACGCATAAATGACGCACTTTATTATGAGTCTGTAACATCTCCAAAGATCAAAATGCTCTGTTCCACCTTGTGATGTCATCAAGTGGCAGTTTTCAAGTGGACAGCTCCTTTTACCTTTAGTTCAGTCGAGATAAGTGGCAGTTCCAGGTCTGAAATGATCCAAATGATTCTAGTGAAGGTGGAGCACTTCCTGTATCACCACATGATGACATCACAAGGTGGAACAGAGTGTTTTCAGTTTGAGAGAAGAACTCAGCCTAAATCTGCAGGTTTGGGTGTTAAACGTGTGAGAATGAAACAAAACACAGCTCCAGGTCTGATTGTGAGGACAGAGTCGTCTGGGCCGATAGAGTCACGTATTTTAAATGTAAAAAAACACACACAGACCTGGACTCGTTTGTTTTGCAGGTGAAAGTGTTGCACAATCAGCTGATCCTCTTCCACAACGCCATCTCTGCGTACTACGCCGGGAACCAGCAGCAGCTGGAGCAGACGCTCAAGCAGTTCCACATCAAGTTAAAAATGCCGGGAGCAGACGGGCCGTCCTGGTTAGAGGAGACCCACTAAACCCTGAGCTCCACACAAACAGGAGCAACGGGACCTGCCTTTGACAACTGCACACATTTTAAAGACTAAGACTCTACAATCTTATATTTACACATCCAGATCTGAGAATCATAAAAATGCACTTTTGTACTTTGTTTAAAACTAAACAGATGCTGCGATTTGTAAATGGCATTTTTATTTTTCCAGCGTATGAATGTCATCCTCCAGCACAGCTCTTCACGGCAGCTGCAGAGTCACATTAAAGAGGGGGTATCTTCATCTTCTCCTGGGTTAAAACTCGCTCTCAGAAACGTGTCTGAAGAGGTTTTGTCATCCCTACATGTTTGGGGGATTTAGGGATCTCTCCCGGGCCCTGTTCCATCCTTAAGTTAGCTGTTAAGATGGTGTCCAAAGCGCCGCCCGCTCCTCGTCTCCTCTTCTCCTCGTCTCCTCGTCTCCTCGTCTCCTCTTCTCCTCGTCTCCTCGTCTCCTCGTCTCCTCCTCTCTCCTCTTCTCTCCGCGTATTCCTCGTCTCCTCGTCTCCTCGTCTCCTCTCCTCGTCTCCTCGTCCTCTCCTCGTATCCTCGTCTCCTCGTCTCCTCTTCTCTCGTCTCTCCTCGTCTCCTCGTCTCCTCGTCTCGTCTCCTCGTCTCCTCGTCTCCTCCTCTTCTCTTCTCCTCGTCTCCTCGTCTCCTCGTCTCCTCGTCTCCTCGTCTCCTCGTCTCCTCGTCTCCCCGTCTCCTCTCCTCGTCTCCTCGTCTCCTCGTCTCCTCGTCTCCTCGTCTCCCCGTCTCCTCTTCTCCTCCTCCTCGTCTCCTCCTCTCCTCTCCTCCTCAGAGCCTGACGTGGTCAGACGTCGTTTACGGGACTGGACCTGGTCTGGACATGGGAGACTGCAGAGAGCACCAGGGGCCACAGGGGGGCGCCAAGGGCAAAAAACTTATGTTTTTAGGCAAGACACTGGAGCCCCATTGCCTGGTGTGAACATGGTGTGTGAGTGTTGGTCAGGGGCCGATGGCCCAGTCTGCCCCGGGGCAGCTGTAAATACCCCCTCTGTAATGCCCCACAGGAGTAAGTACCCCCTCTTTGCCCCACATACCCCCTCTTTAATGCCCCACAGGAGTAAGTACCCCCTCTTTAATGCCCCACAGGAGTAAGTACCCCCTCTTTAATGCCCCACAGGAGTAAGTACCCCCTCTTTAATGCCCCACAGGAGTAAGTACCCCCTCTTTAAAATCATAGCTGTAATCTGCCTGTGACTGCAGGGCTCTGAAGCTGATAAAATATAAAATTATGGAAACAGATTTTAAAACAGTTTTAGTGATTTTTGTGAGCTGTTTCTGTTTGTTTTTCCAAAATGAAGGACCAGCCTTATGTGACTTAATGTGACTGAATGTGCCTTTATATCTTGAGTTTCTTCCCTCAGACACAGTGTGTTTAAAGAAGTGAGTGAGTGTCACCTCAGCTTCAGCTCCAGATGAAGCAGGTTTAGAGACAATCTGCAGCACAGATCCATGTTTAGAGTTCTAACCACGAGTATCATAGCAACCAAAGAGCCAATCAGGAGCGAGGCTGTTGAAGGTCACGCCCCTTCCCGCCCACACCACTGGTTTAACAGGGAGCAGGCTCTTAGCAACACTGTCAATCAAACCTGAGGAATCGGGGACAGAAGGACCTGATGTGTCTGTTATTAATGTTCATATGTCGATTTACAGACACAGACGTGAAATAAAAACCCCAGGATCATGTCGAGGGTTAATACGAACATTTAAGACCAACATGAGTCTGACAGACGCAGGGACAGAGAGAGAGAGACAGTTTTTATACAGAAAGTCAATTGGAGCCAGAGTCGATGGAGCAGGAAGTGCACGAGCTCACTTCCTGTTTGAACACGGCGGTTCAGTTTCAGTGTGTGTCCTGATCAACACCACGTCACTGATACATTTGATCAGAAGATTTTGTCATGAAAAAGTTCAGTGTTTATAGTTTGACTCCAGCTCGTCACAGACATGTCTGAATATTTAAAATCTTCATTTAAATGTCTTGAGTAAAAATGAAGTGGAGCAGAGACATGAGCGTCTCCCTCGCGCCGGAGACACGGCTCTGTTCAGATTGTACAGACCCGAAGCTTCGTGGTTCTGTTAAGTAAAAGTATCACATGAATTGAAGTATTGAAGTACCTGTGTAAAATGTACTGGTAGAGTCAAAAGTGAAAGTATTTCATGCAGGTTTTGAGTCTTATAAATGAAGTGATTTTGATGAAGATTTGAGCTGAAACAATTGAATCGTTTTTTTCATCCTCTGCTTCAGTCTCACACAATAAGAAAAATACTGTTACTTTTTGGTCCTTTTCAAAAAATGTGGTGGGAGTAAAAGTAAAAAGTACCACTGTAAATTGTACTTACGTAAAGTACAGATACCTACAAAGTACACACTTTTCTACTTTTCGTTGGTCCACGTCTGGGGCAGAACTCAAACTTTTACAACAGAAAAATGGGCAAAATGTTTCAGTTTATAAAGAATCTGTTTAAAATAATAGTAGAACTTAATGTTAATAATATTTTGTAAAAGGGAAAAATGAACGAGAAAAGTACACACAGAGTACACACACAGAGTATACGCACAGAGTACACACAGAGTACACATAGTACACACACAGAGTACACACACACAGAGTACACACGCAAAGTACACACACACAGAGTACACACAGAGTACTTATTCTGACGCTCTGGGGCCGTTTCAGGTCGACTTCGTCCTGACTCTTCTCCAAACGCACCGGATGGTTCATGTTTTTACTGGGTTGACTGCTCTGAAGTACATAAAAGTACATAAAAGTACATATAAATCCATATTTCAGTACACATAAAGTGCACATTCTGACAGGCTGAAGCTCTGAGGCCGTTTCAGGACCAGCTCCTCCTGATTCTGTCCAAACGCTCCAGATGTTTAAGATTCTCACGTTTACACATTTCTCTCCGATTCCTTTTGTAAAGCCTCGAAAGTGTGAACCAAAATACTGTTTTTGTAGAGACGAGACCAGCGTCGCCTGAGCGGCTGCTCACTTAGGCTAGAGTATATTTTCTGATGCATGCTGGGTATTTTGTGAGGACTTCTTGTAAAACTTGTGTAACTCTTAAATAGATGGATTTTTATGATATATATTTATATATATGTGTGTACATATAGGATATATATTTGTGGTTGTGTTTGCACATGTCGAGCGCTGCCGCCCTTTGTTTTTTGAAAACTGGCTCTAAGCGGCTGAGCTCGTGCTTTTGTGATCATGAATGTGGAGGGTTTGAATGTTCTGTGTTCTGGGGAAATAAAGGCTCATTTTCTCAACTTGAGCTGGTTTTGTTCTGTTTTAAAAAGCTCCGTTTATAATAAATGAAGCACAAGTACAAACACGTGTGCTGTGCTCTCGTGTTTTCTGCTCGTGTTCACTGTCGACTTCACGGATCCGTAAGAGGACGAGGTGCGTGCTGAGCGTCTGTTTGACTTGGCTCCAGGTGCAGAACAAATGTGTAAACATCAGGACTGTACGAGGCCACGCCCACACATGTGTAATCATCAGGACCGTACGAGGCCACGCCCACACGTGTGTACATGTGTGTATATTTATAGGTGTGTATGTGTGTGTTTATATATATATATATATATATATATATATATATATACGTATATATATATATATATATGTGTATATATATATATACGTATATATATATATATATATATATACATATATATATATATGTATATATATATATATGTGTGTGTATATATATATATATATATATATATATATATATACGTATATATGTGTATATATATATATGTATATATATATGTGTGTGTATATATATATATATATATATATATATATATATATATATATATATATATATATATATATATATATATATGTATATATATATATATATATGTATATATATATGTGTGTGTGTATATATATATATATACATATATATATATATATATATATATATATATATATATATATATATATATATATATATATATATATATATATATATAATGTATATATATGTATGTAGCAGCTGTGACTTCAGTTGCTCGTCATCCCTGAGTACATGACAGTAGCTGCACTTTGAGCTGTGAAAGAAATAAATGGATTATTATGATTATCATTATTATTATTACGTGAGAACTTGAGCCAGTCAGTGTTGAGCCTTCTTCCCTCCACGCTGTGCTCTGCACTTCTCCCTCCTCTCTCCCTCCTCTCTCCCTCCTCCCTCTCCCTTTCCCTCTATTCCTCCTCCTCCTCCTCTCTCCTCTCTCCCTCCTCCCTCCTCCTCCTCTCTTCCTCCTCCCTCTCTCCCTACTCCCTCCTCCCTCTCTCTCCCTCCTCCTCTCTCTCCCTCCCTCCTCCTCTCTCTCCCCCTACTCCCTCCTCCCTCTCTCTCCCTCCTCCTCCTCTCTCCTCCTCCCTCTCCCTCCCGCTCCTCTCCCTCCTCCCTCTCTCTCCCTCCTCCCTCTCCTCCTCTCTCCTCCCTCCTCTCTCTCCCTCCTCCCTCTCTCTCCCTCCTCCCTCTCTCTCCCTCCTCCTCTCTCCCTCCTCCTCTCTCCCTCCTCCTCCCTGCCTCCTCCTCTCTCCCTCGGTTCTATTTGACTACAGTAGCCGCATGAGGACAGCAGAGAAGCCGCTGAGCTGCGCACCTGACGCACACAGATTTTATCCTGTGGAGAGAATCTGCGCCAACACTAACGCTGTCGGAGCACGTGTCCCGACGAGCCGCGTCATCCCCGAGGTGAGTGGACCGGGATGGGCCGGGACGGGCCGGGCCGGGCCGGGCCGGGCCGGGAGCGGGCTGCAGCAGCTCGGTGTGGCGCTGGGCTGCAGTACGTGTCTTGTACTTCGCGTGTCCCGCGCAGTGCGTAACTCTGAGTCTGGTTTTAAGATGCATCATGGAAATGATTTAGGTCTAAATGAAACGGAGGATTTGTGTTTGCGGCGTAAACATCACAAATATCTCTGCTGTGACTCTCTCTGCTGTGGCTCTCTCTGCTGTGACTCTCTCTGCTGTGACTCTCTCTGCTGTGACTCTCTCTGCTGTGGCTCTCTGCTGTGACTCTCTCTGCTGTGACTCTCTGCTGTGGCTCTCTCTGCTGTGACTCTCCCTGCTGTGACTCTCTCTGCTGTGGCTCTCTCTGCTGTGACTCGCTCTGCTGTGGCTCTCTCTGCTGCTGTGACTCTCTCTGCTGTGACTCTCCCTGCTGTGGCTCTCTCTGCTGTGGCTCTCTCTGCTGTGACTCTCTGCTGTGACTCTCTCTGCTGTGACTCTCTCTGCTGTGGCTCTCTCTGCTGTGACTCTCTGCTGTGACTCTCTCTGCTGTGACTCTCTCTGCTGTTGCTCTCTGCTGTGACTCTCTCTGCTGTGGCTCTCTCTGCTGTGACTCTCTGCTGTGGCTCTCTCGGCTGTGGCTCTCTCTGCTGTTGCTCTCTGTCTGTGTGACTCTCTGCTGTGACTCTCTCTGCTGTGACTCTCTCTGCTGTGGCTCTCTCTGCTGTGACTCTCTCTGCTGTGGCTCTCTGCTGTGACTCTCTCCCTGCTGTGGCACTCTGCTGTGACTCTCTCTGCTGTGGCTCTCTGCTGTGACTCTCTCTGCTGTGACTCTCTCTGCTGTGGCTCTCTCTGCTGTGTCTCTCCTGCTGCTGTGACTCTCTCTGCTGTGACTCTCCCTGCTGTGGCTCTCTCTGCTGTGACTCTCTCTGCTGTGGCTCTCTGCTGTGACTCTCTCTGCTGTGACTCTCTCTGCTGTGGCTCTCTCTGCTGTGACTCTCCCTGCTGTGACTCTCTCTGCTGTGACTCTCCCTGCTGTGACTCTCTCTGCTGTGGCTCTCTCTGCTGTGACTCGCTCTGCTGTGGCTCTCTCTGCTGTGACTCTCTCTGCTGTGGCTCTCTCTGCTGTGGCTCTCTCTGCTGTGACTCTCTGCTGTGACTCTCTCTGCTGTGACTCTCTCTCTGCTGTGACTCTCTCTGCTGTTGCTCTCTGCTGTGACTCTCTCTGCTGTGGCTCTCTCTGCTGTGACTCTCTGCTGTGGCTCTCTCTGCTGTGGCTCTCTCTGCTGTGGCTCTCTCTGCTGTGACTCTCTGCTGTGACTCTCCCTGCTGTGACTCTCCCTGCTGTGACTCTCCCTGCTGTGACTCTCTCTGCTGTGGCTCTCTCTGCTGTGACTCTCTCTGCTGTGGCTCTCTCTGCTGTGACTCTCTCTGCTGTGACTCTCTCTGCTGTGACTCTCCCTGCTGTGGCTCTCTCTGCTGTGGCTCTCTCTGCTGTGACTCTCTGCTGTGACTCTCTCTGCTGTGACTCTCTCTGCTGTGACTCTCTCTGCTGTGGCTCTCTGCTGTGACTCTCTGCTGTGACTCTCTCTGCTGTGACTCTCTCTGCTGTTGCTCTCTGCTGTGACTCTCTCTCTGCTGTGGCTCTCTCTCTGCTGTGACTCTCTCTGCTGTGGCTCTCTCTGCTGTGGCTCTCTCTGCTGTGCTCTCTGCTGTGACTCTCTGCTGTGACTCTCTCTGCTGTGACTCTGCTGTGACTCTCTCTGCTGTGACTCTCTCTGCTGTGACTCTCTGCTGTGGCTCTCTCTGCTGTGACTCTCTGCTGTGACTCTCTCTCTGCTGTGGCTCTCTCTGCTGTGACTCTCTCTGCTGTGACTCTCTCTGCTGTGACTCTCTCTGCTGTGACTCTCTGCTGTGGCTCTCTCTCTGCTGTGACTCTCTCTGCTGTGGCTCTCTGCTGTGACTCTCTCTGCTGTGGCTCTCTCTGCTGTGACTCTTTGCTGTGACTCTCTCTGCTGTGACTCTCTCTGCTGTCTCTGCTGTGACTCTCTCTGCTGTGACTCTCTCTGCTGTGACTCTCTGCTGTGACTCTCTGCTGCTGTGACTCTCTCTGCTGTGACTCTCTCTGCTGTGGCTCTCTCTCTGCTGTGGCTCTCTCTGCTGTGACTCTCTCTGCTGTGACTCTCTCTGCTGTGACTCTCTCTGCTGTGACTCTCTCTGCTGTGACTCTCTGCTGTGACTCTCTGCTGTGACTCTCTCTGCTGTGACTCTCTCTGCT
Organism: Periophthalmus modestus; assembly: GCA_019594935.1. Lineage (NCBI taxonomy): Eukaryota > Metazoa > Chordata > Actinopteri > Gobiiformes > Gobiidae > Periophthalmus > Periophthalmus modestus. Next base: position 210,471 of record JAIEZT010001215.1, read on the forward strand.
GTGACTCTCTGCTGTGACTCTCTCTTGTGACTCTCTGCTGTGACTCTCTGCTGTGGACTCTCTCTGCTGTGACTCTCTGCTGTGACTCTCTCTGCTGTGGCTCTCTGCTGTGACTCTCTCTGCTGTGACTCTCTGCTGTGACTCTCTCTGCTGTGGCTGTCTGCTGTGACTCTCTCTGCTGTGACTCTCTGCTGTGACTCTCTCTGCTGTGACTCTCTCTGCTGTGACTCTCTGCTGTGACTCTCTGCTGTGACTCTCTCTGCTGTGACTCTCTGCTGTGGCTCTCTGCTGTGACTCTCTGCTGTGACTCTCTCTGCTGTGACTCTCTCTGCTGTGACTCTCTGCTGTGACTCTCTCTGCTGTGACTCTCTGCTGTGACTCTCTCTGCTGTGACTCTCTCTGCTGTGACTCTCTCTGCTGTGACTCTCTCTGCTGTGACTCTCTCTGCTGTGACTCTCTCTGCTGTGACTCTCTGCTGTGACTCTCTCTGCTGTGACTCTCTGCTGTGACTCTCTCTGCTGTGGCTCTCTGCTGTGACTCTCTGCTGTGACTCTCTCTGCTGTGACTCTCTGCTGTGACTCTCTCTGCTGTGACTCTCTGCTGTGACTCTCTCTGCTGTGACTCTCTCTGCTGTGACTCTCTCTGCTGTGACTCTCTCTGCTGTGACTCTCTCTGCTGTGACTCTCTCTGCTGTGACTCTCTCTGCTCTCTGCTGTGACTCTCTGCTGTGACTCTCTCTGCTGTGACTCTCTGCTGTGACTCTCTCTGCTGTGACTCTCTCTGCTGTGACTCTCTGCTGTGACTCTCTCTGCTGTGACTCTCTGCTGTGACTCTCTCTGCTGTGACTCTCTCTGCTGTGACTCTCTCTGCTGTGACTCTCTGCTGTGACTCTCTCTGCTGTGACTCTCTGCTGTGACTCTCTCTGCTGTGACTCTCTGCTGTGACTCTCTCTGTGACTCTCTCTGACTGGCTCTCTGCTGTGACTCTCTCTGCTGTGACTCTCTGCTGTGACTCTCTCTGCTGTGGCTCTCTGCTGTGACTCTCTCTGCTGTGACTCTCTGCTGTGACTCTCTCTGCTGTGGCTCTCTGCTGTGACTCTCTCTCTGCTGTGGCTCTCTGCTGTGACTCTCTCTCTGCTGACTCTCTCTGTGCTCTCTGCTGACTCTCTCTGCTGTGACTCTCTGCTGTGACTCTCTCTGCTGTGACTCTCTGCTGTGACTCTCTCTGCTGTGGCTCTCTGCTGTGACTCTCTCTGCTGTGACTCTCGCTGCTGTGACTCTCTGCTGTGGCTCTCTGCTGTGACTCTCTGCTGTGACTCTCTCTGCTGTGACTCTCTGCTGTGGCTCTCTGCTGTGACTCTCTGCTGTGAGATGTAGTGTCTCGATGTAGTTTCTGACCGTGAGACCGTCCGGCTGTCGTTGTCATAGTAACGCACAGACAGCAGTTCCACCCCCGACCACCAGGAGTCACCCGAGCACGTTTGACTTTATAACAGCGCGGTGGGTTCAGACTCTCGCTGTTGTTCTTCTGACGTCCGGCTGAGTTAGAGGGTCGTTCATTCAAAGCGACCGGGACAATAGTGGGACGGGGCTCGTCCCGGCCGGGTCAGGGGGGGCGCCGTTACGCGGTTGCCCTGGAGACTTGCACTTAACATGGAAAAGTCGCCGCTCTGACGTCACCCCTGAAGAAGCAGATACTGGGGGGCCTGATTTATTTCTGTGGGAGGCGACTCTGGACAACTTTGAGTCGAGCTGAAGAGAAAAGATATTTTGAAACGTCAAATGGACAAAAAAGATCAAGATTTTGGTCCTGGTCTTGGTCCTGGTTCTGGTTTTGGTCCGGGTCTTGGTCCTGGTTTTGGTTTGGTCCTGGTTTGGTCCTGGTTCTGGTTTTGGTCCTAGTTTTGGTCCTGGTTTGGTCCTGGTTTTGGTCTTGGTCCTGGTTCTGGTTTGGTCCTGGTTTTGGTCTTGGTCCTGGTCCTGGTTTGGTCCTGGTTTTGGTCTTGGTCCTGGTCCTGGTTTGGTCCTGGTTTTGGTATTGGTCCTGGTTCTGGTTTTGGTCTTGGTCCTGGTCCTGGTTTGATCCTGGTTTGGTCCTGGTTTTGGTTCTGGTTGGTTGGTCTTGGTCCTGGTCCTGGTTTTGATCCTGGTCTTGGTCCTGGTTTTGGTCTTGGTCCTGGTCCTGGTTTGGTCCTGGTTTTGGTCTTGGTCCTGGTCCTGGTTTGGTCCTGGTTTTGGTCTTGGTCCTGGTCCTGGTCCTGGTTTGGTCCTGGTTTTGGTATTGGTCCTGGTTCTGGTTTTGGTTTGGTGGTCCTGTTTTGGTCCTGGTTTTGGTCCTGGTTTTGGTCTTGGTCCTGGTCCTGGTTTGGTCCTGGTTTTGGTCTTGGTCCTGGTCCTGGTTTGGTCCTGGTTTTGGTCTTGGTCCTGGTCTTGGTTTGGTCCTGGTTTTGGTCTTGGTCCTGGTCCTGGTTTGGTCCTGGTTTTGGTCTTGGTCCTGGTCCTGGTTTGGTCCTGGTTTTGGTATTGGTCCTGGTTCTGGTTTTGGTCTTGGTCCTGGTCCTGGTTTGATCCTGGTTTGGTCCTGGTTTTGGTCTTGGTCCTGGTCCTGGTTTGGTCCTGGTTTTGGTCTTGGTCCTGGTTTTGGTCTTGGTCCTGGTTTTTTTGGTACTGGTGTGTTTGGAACTACTGGTTTTGGTCTTGGAGCCTGGTCCTGGTTTGGTCCTGGTTGAAGAAACTTGGTCCTGGTTCTGGTTTTGGTCTTGGTCCTGGTCCTGGTTTGGATCCTACACACACACATGCACACACAGATGTCCTGGTACACACATGTACCCATACACACATGTACCTGGTACTGGTTTGGTCCTGGTTTTGGTCTTGGTACATGGTCCTGGTACCCATCCTGGTTTTACCCATACACACCTGGTTCTGGTTTTGGTCATGGTCCTTGTCCACATGTACATACTGGTTTGGTACCCATTTGGTCATGTCCTGGTACACCTGGCACACACTGGTTTTGGTCTACACACAAGTACTGGTTTTGGTCCTGGTCCTGGTCCTGGTTTGGTCACTGGAAATACACTTGGTACTGGTTCACACATGGTCTTGGTCATGTACACACACATGTATCACACATGTACACACACATGTACACACATGGTCCTGGTCCACACATGTACACACCCTGGTTTTGGTCTTGGTCCACACACATGTACACACACATATACACACTTGGTCACATACACACATGTACACATTTGACACATTTACACACACTGTGACACACTACACTAAAAAAATGTACACACACCTGTGCATACACACATATATACACACACATGAAACAACACACATGTACACACACACACATGTACACACATGTACCCATACACACATGTACACACCCATGTACACACACGTGCCCACACACATGTACACACACATATACACACACATGATCACATACACACATGTACACACACACATGCACACACAGATGTACATACACACATGTACCCATACACACATGTACATACACACATGTACACACATATACACACATGTACACACACATGTACACACACACATGTACGTACACACAAGTACACATACACACATGTACACATACACACATGTACACACACATGTACACACACACACACATGTACACACACATGTACATACACACATATATACACACACACACATGTACACACATGTACACACATGTACACACACACACACACACGTACACACACACCTACACACACACGCACACACATATACACACACACATGTACACACACACATACATATACACACACATATACACACACATGTCACATACACACACACACACACACACACACACACACACACACACACACACACATATACACATACACACATGTACATACACACACACACACACACACACAGGTACACACACACACACACACACACATACACACACACACTACACACACACACACACAGGTACACACACACACACATGTACACACACACACACACACACACACACACACACATATACACACACATGTACACACACAACACACACACACACACACACACACACACACACACACATACACACACACACAGGTACACACATATACACATACACCACACACACACATACACACACACACACACACACACACACACACATACACACACACACAGGTACACACACACACACAGGTACACACACACACACACACACACACACACACACACACACACACACACACACACACACACACACACACACACACACACACACACACACACACACACACACACACACAGGTACACACACACACACAGACACACACACACACACACACACACATACACACACACACACACACACACACAGGGGAGAACATTCACTCTTCCTCAGAATCAATCCAACATCGGAGGTGAAGTAAAATTACCACTGTGTCTGACCAGAGTAGTAAAAGTACTTTTACCTTAGTATTATGAGTTGTTTTCTGTGTGAACTTTGACCCCTGGCTGCAAAGGGGAAGTGGTGCTGGGTCTGGCTCTGCTCTAATGAGGCTCACAGTGCCGACGTGCCCTTGGGCAAACACTGGGAGATAAACATGTTTGCATTGCTTGTCTCCCAGCTGCTGTTTCTATAGCGACACGGAGCCTCTGTCCTGTTTGTAACAGCAGACGAGCCTCAGTGTGGCTCCAGCTGCAGAGCCTCAGTGTGGCTCCAGCTGCAGAGCCTCAGTGTGGCTCCAGCTGCAGAGCCTCAGTGTGGCTCCAGCTGCAGAGCCTCAGTGTGGCTCCAGCTGCAGAGCCTCAGTGTGGCTCCAGCTGCAGAGCCTCTGTGAGCCGCCACGAAGGGGGCGGGGCTTAGCAACACTGTCAATCACACCTGCGGCTAACGCTAGCAGGAGCGACCTCCTGTTTTGTCTGTTATTAATGTTGTTTTACAGACAGTGAAATAAAAACCCCAGGATCATGTAGACCAGGGGCCCCCAAACTTTTTCCTGTGAGGGCCACATAACTCTTCTCTCCTCTGATGGAGCCGGGCTCAGTTTGTAACAGAAAAAGTGACGACTGCAGGAGCCTCATATACAAATGTATAGTCGTCACACTTCACACTTGTCTTTGTGACGGGAGCAGTGTCTCTTTGAAGCCCACCGCCGCCTCTCGACAGAGGAGACGGAGCCTTTTCTTCTGCATTGAACAAAAACATAATCGTTTGTCCACTTCAGGTTAAATGCCCTGCATTCTGAGTCCATTTGTCTCTTACCGAACTTTTTCGCCATGATTCTCCTGGAGAGGGGCGGGTTTAGAATTTATTCTAATCTTATTATATTTAGTGGGGGCCCGTGTGAGGCTCCGGGCCCCGGGCCCCCGTGTTTCTGTGGACGGGCCTGCTGCTGAGCCATAGCTGCCCTGGGGTCAGCTGATGAAAAACTCTCACACGCCGTTCACGTGAATGGACGGCGTGTGTTGCCCGAGGACACAATGGCAGTGGCCCAGTGTTATTTTAAGAAACCCTGTTTTTACCCCAGCCCGTCACGCGGCCCGTCACTCGGCCCGTCACTCGGCCCGTCACTCGGCCCGTCACTCGGCCCGTCACTCGGCCCGTCACTCGGCCCGTCACTCGGCCCGTCACGGCCCGTCACACGGCCCGTCACTCGCCTGTCGTCTCCGGTCTCAGCGGGGGGGGCAGAAGGGGAGGGACTTTAGCCTGGAGCTGCTGTTTGACTGGAGCGTGTCGTGTTGCGTGGCCCGAGGTGGAGCCCGCCCCGCTCCACCCTGCCCCGCTCCGCCCTGCCCCGCTCCACCCTGCCCCGCTCCACTGTGGCTTTTGTTTCACCCATTCAACTCTCGTCCTCTTTGTATTTTTTATTAGCAGCTCCCTGACAATAGACTCCTCCGGTGTGTTACACTGGACAGTGCGGCTCCGATGGACTTTTACAGTGTGGTATTGTGGGGGGGGATTCACAGAAATGAGACTCACCTCTGGAAAAACAATATCAGGATTTTCCGAGAGCCAGATCACTCTTTCAATCTGATCACGATCCGTGTAAACGCAGGACACTTATAGTCACACAGTTCAGTGCACAACAGCGCCCCCAACCTCACTGTGAGCGTCACTGCTTCCTGTCCAGTTTTATCTCTAGCAAGTTTTTGCTGAGTCACATTAAGATCAATAAATATTTAAAGATGAGACAGTGGACAGGGGTCAGAGGTCAGCGGGTTAGGGTCAGACAGTGGACAGGGAGCTGCGGGTGGGTCAGGGGTCAGACAGGTCAGGGCTGCGGGGTGGGTAGGGTCAGAGACAGTAATCAACACAAACAGCCAGGGATGATCTCTGCGGGTGGGTACAGAAAAAAATCAAACTTTCATTTCAGAGGTCACGTCGACTGAAGGGGAACATCTGGAAATGGACACACGATCCACCGAAACGTTCATGACGATGTCTGATACTAGTGTCTCATCATTGATCATTGGCAGAGCTCATGAAGGCTCAGTTTTACAAGACAAACTTCGTCCTCAAACCTCGTGTGACATCTGTGAATAAAAGGAGACATGTGATTCCCCATCGTGCTGCAGGTCAGTCACAGACGCAGCTCCACGACCGAACACACGAGTGAATCTGTGACCGGCTCAAACAAACAGCACCACAAAACTGACCCTTTATGTCACTGCTGAGGCACTAGTGTCTGTGTCCTCTGTGTCCTCTATGTCCCCTGTGTCCTCTATGTCCTCTATGTCCCCTGTGTCCTCTGTGTCCCCTGTGTCCTCTGTGTCCTCTATGTCCCCTGTGTCAGCCCTGTGTCCTCTGTGTCAAACCCCTGTGTCCCCTGTGTCCTTATGTCCCACTGTCCTCTGAGGCACTAGTGTCTGTGTCCCCTGTGTCCCCTCCTCTGTGTCCCCTGTGTGTCCTCTATGTCCTCTGTGTCCCCTGTGTCCTCTATGTCCTCTGTGTCCCCTGTGTCCTCTATGTCCTCTATGTCCCCTGTGTCCTCTATGTCCCCTGTGTCCTCTGTGTCCTCTGTGTCCCCTGTGTCCTCTGTGTCCCCTGTGTCCTCTGTGTCCCCTGTGTCCTCTGTGTCCCCTGTGTCCCCTGTGTCCTCTATGTCCCCTGTGTCCCTCGTCCCCTGTGTCCCCTGTGTCCCCTATGTCCTCTATGTCCCCTGTGTCCTCTGTGTCCTCTATGTCCCCTGTGTCCCCTCTGTCCCCTGTGTCCCCTGTGTCCCCTGTGTCCCCTCCGTCCCCTCCGTCCCCTCCGTCCCCTCCTCTGTCACACTGGAGCTCACATAAACAGTCATTGTGATTGTGGCGCTGCTCTAATCTGTAAAGTCTGAAGATCTTGTTGGAGACACAGGGGACTCTTAGGAGACTTAGGGTAATCTGCTGAGAGGCCGTGTATGCGTGTGCGGGGAGCAAAACAGAGCAAAAACATGTTGTGAAAGATTATTTTAAGGACACATCTTAGGCTCGACGCCCCTCGTCACAAACACCTGGAGTTGTGTTTGTCTGGTCGACTCTATTCAGCTCCGTTTGGCACTGAAAAAAAAAAAGTGATCTTTAATTTCCCAGGGTTGTTACATCACAGGTAAAAGTCCGGAGGTCCGCTGCATTGTCACGGAAACACATTTGTTCTAAGCATTTCTGCCGAGTTAAATGTCCCATGTTGCACTCTTCTCTGAGCTGTTCACTTGAAAACTACCACTTGATGACATCACAAGGTGGAACAGAGCATTTTGAGCTTTGCAGATGTTACAGACTAATAACATAGAGTTAAACATGTGTGAATGAAACAAAACACGACTCCAGATCTATGTTTAAAGGACTGTAGAATAAAACATCATATTTGAGCTTGAAAAGTGCATTCTGTAACATTTCTGTAGGAGAGTTTAAGTGTTTAAAGCCAGACTGTGTAACATTACCAGGAAAACCATCTCCAGACATGGACACTGCAGATGTGGGACGCTCTACCAAAAAAGTACCAAAAAAGTAGACCTGAAGAGAACATAGACGATAAATGAAACTGAAACCGAACAAAAACCACGTTAAATGAACAAAACTTAAAAAAATATGAACAGGAAAAATCTGAGTTTATAACACTGGTCAACACCAAATTTATTGTTTAAGTTTGTTTTTTTTAGCTGATTTTTGATCATTTCGATGAGCTGAATCCAAAAATCACATTGGTTTTGCTCAATCAGGTCATTTTTTTGAAGCAAGTTACATTTTTTTTTTTTTTTTTTGATGTTTTTGTTCACATATAGGGACATTTTCACCACATATGATGCAAAATTCTTTTATGTTTCTGCGCAATAAACGAATTTTGAAGATTTTGCATGTGCCAACCTATTCCTAATCGTTTTTTTCTATTCTAAGTGAATGAAATGGTTGGACTAGAGGATAGTAGTAGTGACAGTCGAGGGGTTCAAAAAAACATAAGTTCATGGCCTGAATTTTGCAAAATGACGACGTAATGTTCAATTTACATGTACTTACTTTATCATTGTCTATTATGTAACAATTCATTAATACATTCTGCTAGAAAATGATTTTTTTCCCTCCTAAAACCTTTTTTTTTTATGAGAAAAATTAACAAAAATCAACTGATAATGTCACAAAAATGTCATCAATTTAGTCAGAAGATCGAATTTTTCAAAATCATTTATCTGACTGAGAAAAGTGGATGTCATTTTTGGATTCTGCAGTGCAAAATGGTCCTAATTCAGTTGAAACTTTCAAAAAAACTTGTAAAAATGTTGTTTTGTAACCCAGTGTAATGAGTCAGACGAGTTCGACCAAAGAAAAAGTCCCTACGTTAAATACTGAGCTGTCGTGTGTTAAACGTTTAGTCGATATGGGGACTATCGTGACAGGTCTGCACAGTGTCGTTTTGAGTAAGGCCTCTTTCGGATTCTGGCAGACTGACCTGCAGCTGTGAAGTCGCTGGCTGGTTTGGGGCTGAGTTACAGATATGATTTGTGACCGTGACATTTGGCAGCGCGGCTTTTAATTCTGTAAAGTTCTATTCCATCACTCGTTTACTCCACAGCAGAAGCGCTGGGCAGAAAAGATCCCCGTGGGCGTCTGAAGCTCTATTAAATGAGTAATATTTCAACCAAAAGCGAGTTTACTGAATGATGGCACCGGGCTCATACCGTGTGGATAAGAAGAGGGGATGGAGAGGGTGAGGAGGTGTACGAGTCTGCTGCTGTGGAGAAACATGGAGGAGGGAGAGAAGGTGCATTTATCGATTAATCAAAATGTGTTTTAGTCTAATCATGTTTTTTAGATGATGAGGATTTACATGAGACGAGAGCAGAAAGACGGGAGGGAGCTGGAGGTTTGGTGTTTTTAGTATTTATCTGCAAAAAAGACAAAGTTTCATCCGTCTTTATATAAATACATTGTTTCCTGGTAGTTTTTTCCTGCATGAATAGTAGTTTTTGCGTGAGTATTGTGAGTGAGGTACAGTTTTCAGAGGTTTTGCCACGCCACAAATCGATGGGCAGCAGGTCTTTAGTCCAACAAGAGTTGATCTTGTCAAGTACAACTCTGTGATTTGAAAGAGTGACTGAGAGAAGACAGCAGCAGGTGGTGATGGTCTGACAGTCGCAGGTGGTGATGGTCTGACAGCAGCAGGTGGTGATGGTCTGACAGCAGCAGGTGGTGATGGTCTGACAGTCGCAGGTGGTGATGGTCTGACAGTCGCAGGTGGTGATGGTCTGACAGTCGCAGGTGGTGATGGTCTGACAGTCGCAGGTGGTGATGGTCTGACAGTCAAAAGTCGTGATGGTCTGACAGTCGCAGGTGGTGATGGTCTGACAGTCGCAGGTGGTGATGGTCTGACAGTCGCAGGTGGTGATGGTCTGACAGTCGCAGGTGGTGATGGTCTGACAGTCGCAGGTGGTGATGGTCTGACAGTCGCAGGTGGTGATGGTCTGACAGTCGCAGGTGGTGATGGTCTGACAGTCGCAGGTGGTGATGGTCTGACAGTCGCAGGTGGTGATGGTCTGACAGTCGCAGGTGGTGATGGTCTGACAGTCGCAGGTTGTGATGGTCTGACAGTCGCAGGTGGTGATGGTCTGACAGTCGCAGGTGGTGATGGTCTGACAGTCGCAGGTGGTGATGGTCTGACAGTCGCAGTGTCGTTATTGTTGCTAGAGGCATTTTTCACTTGTTTGTTAAATATATGGACTTTGTCTTCAAAACCTGCGTGTTATTTCACAGATAACAGGGTCGTCACTTTGCTGAAGTGAAGATCTTCAGTTCCACTAAAGTCCTGCCGTCTATCTGAAAGCTCCTCAGGGTTGAAGCTTGTACAAAACAAACCCACGTTTAAGGGATTAGACCTGAGCCAATGTCCTTCTCAACATTTCCTCAAAACTTCAAACTTGATTTGTCTGAAGCTCATTAAGATATTTGTCCCCGTCATAAATCAGATCTTTTAAATGTCCCATGTAAGTAAGTAGGTCATTTAGACTTTTGCCTCGTGACACAGGTTGATCCAGGAAATTTGGCTGGAACAGGTATCAGCCCCATGAAGGTTGGGCCTTTAATTTGACATTATACGATTATTTAGAAGTATTTACAAAATGGCCGCTATACCTACTCTAGCCTCGAGGATCTTCATGTGACTGGAGCTGAACGCTACTCTAAATACCACCAAATGAAAGTAACTGTACCAGAATACAAGTACTCTATATACATTCAGTTTTCAGTATTCTCAGTACAAGTAGTAGTTACTTCCCCACTGTGAACAAGTGCATGTAATAATCGTCTCAGGACTGATTTCACATCTCACATTGAGTCCATTGTGTGGGACATAAGCCTTTTGTTTCACTCAGGGACTTTTCCTCTTGAGACAGAAGGTGGATTTGACTGTTATGAAGGCGACCTAAATCAGCACTGAGCCCCAAACAAAAACAATGGATCATTATCACAACAAAAAGTCCTTCAAAAGTTTTTTTTTTCTTTATTTTGACTACTTTCTACATTTTATAAACACACGGAAGACATCAGATATATGAAGTAAGATGTAAGGTAAATAACTATAAGTATATTTTTTATTTAAATCCTCAAAGCCTCCGCTCTTTGCTTGAGTTATTCCACTTTTTTTTCTTTGCTACATAATTCCTTGTGTCTTACTTCATATATTTAACGTCTTATGTTTGTATATAAAATGTAGAAATTTGTAAAAAATAAAGAAAAACAAACATTGAATGAGATGTGAGTCCAAACTTTTGACTTGTAGTGTAGCAAAATAAACATGTACAACAGTTGTGAGGTGGTGTCCCACAGGGGTCAATACTAGGCCTCATCGTATTGTTAATTCTGCCAAATAACTAATATAAGTTTTGCCAATCCACAAACAGGGAAAGTCTCCAAACTTTTGACTTGTAGTGTAGCAAAATAAACATGTACAACAGTTGTGAGGTGGTGTTCCACAGGGGTCAGTACTAGGCCTCATCGTATTGTTAATTCTGCCAAATAACTAATATAAGTTTTGCTCAAGGTGGTAAATAATAGACCCATCGTCGCCCTCCAAGCCACAAACAGGGAAAGACTCAGACATATTTGATGAATCCTGGGCTTTACGTATATTAATAGGTCACTTGTTACATAAAGTAGAGGTAGACGAGGAAGTGGAGTGTGTTTTTACGTCACTGTGTAGTGCACCTGATTTTACAGGCAAATCGATGTCCTCTCAGAAAACTACGTGAGTGATGTGGCTGGATCATGGACTGTGTAAAGAAGTGACTGAGGGAGTGAGACGTCAGCCACAGCGTTCAGCTCCAAATGAAGCTCACCGAGGCCAGAGCTGGTCTAGGGGACGATTTGCAGCAGAGTTTCATATTTGGAGTGTCATAGCACTTTGGTGACATGTGAACTTTAACAGTTTGGTGGGTCAGTGTTTATTATGGGGACTTTTTCTTTGTACCAGTGTGCGGAACTTATTTTTTCTTTGAGCTGTGGAAGATTTAATAAATAACTTCATATTACACCTATATAAAGTGGAAGTAGAAGAGAGTTATAAGGCTCTATGTGGCACAAACATGTTTTCATATCCCAGACATTTTATCTGTACAAAAATGAAAAGTTAATATGTGATCTTTACTACAATTTAAGTTACATTTGTGGGTCTCGCTATGGATTTTGAAAACTAAATATCAGTATCGGCTCAATAAATCCGTATTGGCCGTCCCTAATGAAGAATGGTTTGTTTAAATCCTGCTTCAGGGTGATGGCGTCGTTGCCTTTCACTGCAGCACACCCAGAACCGTTTCACTTTGTCAGTTTGAACATGAGCGAGTCCTGATGAACCTGGACGTGCGCGGCGTGAAACAAACATGTCCGCCCGCTGCGCCGCATACACGCGCACCCCGCTAACGAGCGTCTCCGTGGCAACAGTGATGCGGCGGGATGGGCCCAGTGACGCTCAGGAAATTGAATTAGAAGTTAACAACAGGAGACCACAGACTGCAGTGGCATTTTGACCTTAACGTGCCGACTTTGGAGAATGAGAAAGACGTCTTTGGTTTGGAGGCCAGCGCTGAGGTTTGATTTATGTTTTAATGAGGATTCTGTTATAAGTTCACATTTTAAACACAAAGACATCGCAGAGAGACTGAAATCTGACAAACTAAAACAAGAATCACTTTTCAGAAGGCGTTTGTTCAGATCAAATCTGCAGGGTTTTAAGCTGTTTGCCTCTTTGACAGCTCCTGTGGTGTTGTCCATGTTAATATGATGATGTTCTGTCTGAACGCTGGGGGCAAGCAACACATTCAACTTTTCTCCACAAAACTCAAGTAGGAAAATCAACAGAATGAACCATAGACTGTATGTATAAATAGACGTAGCTAACCTGCTAGCTGCCGCTTCCAAACAGGAAGTCATCACAGACGCACTTCCGGCTCCATCGACTTGCAAAACTGTGTCTCTCTCTCTGTCCCTGCTGCTGTCAGACTCGTCATTTTGGTCTTAAATGTTCGTATTAACCCTCGACATGATCCTGGGGTTTTTATTTCACGTCTGTGTCTGTAAATCAACATATGAACATTAATAACAGACACATCAGGTCCTTCTTTCCTCGAGGTCGCTCCTGCTAACGCTAGCAACAGGTTTGGAAGGAGGTGTTACCTTCAACAGCCTCGCTCCTGATTGGCTCTTTGGTTGCTATGATACTCGTGGTCAGAATTCCAAACATTGAGCTCCAGATTCGCCCCTAAACCTGCTCCAGCCTCGATGAGCTTCACTTGGAGCTGAACTCTGTGGTGACGTCACACTCACTCAGTCACTTCCTTATACAGTTTTTGTCATGAACTCTAAACTTATAATAAATAAATAAAAGGCCTGGATGTGTCTCATCTTTTGTTAGCGTTGACTCTTCATGTTGTTCTTCATGTTGCTCTTCATGTGATCATATTGTACCTTTAATACAAAGCCGTGTTCTGTCTGTATGTCTTTTATGATGACATCCCTCAGCAGAGCGCATCCACCTAACCCTGCCTTTGTCTCCTCAGGGCGGAGCTGCTAACCACACTCTGCAAACAGACTCCCCTTTGACGTCCCGCTCCACCGCAGTGTCCATCAGGTGGATGTGGGTGTGGTTTAGCTGGTGGCAGTGAGCGCCTCAGGCCTCAGCTCCTTCATCAGTCAAGCAGCAGATGGTAGATATGTTGACACATTTTACTTTTGGCTTTTACTGTAGATATGTAAGAATTGAACAAGGAGCTGTGCGTGAAACCGCAGAACGCACGACTCCTCTTTGTTTACCGCTGTTACCACGGCTACAGACGTCTCACGTGTGAATGTGAAAAGCCTGTTCTACCTGTAAACGTCTCAAATATGAAATATTTCAGTGTTAAATGAAGCTAGTTCCTGCAGTTTACTCAGAGCAGGTGAGGATTTGTTTACGTGATGTCGTGGCGACGGCAGCAGAGCAGTGATGTAGAATGTGATTTAACCATTGCCGGAACTACTTGCCCCTTATGCAGAATTAGACATTACTATTATGTCTTAAACACGTTGAAGCTGGTCGTTTCTGTGGCGTTTGGGTCAGGTCTGTGGGACTGACCTGCTGAATTGCTTCAGGCGTGGGAGTGGATGGGTGTGGCTGACTGATACTGGTGGGAATGGCTCTAGGCTGACAGCAGGTAGACCTCAAGACCCCCACTCCTCCATCACAGTACAGCAGTTAGCATGCTAGCAGCAGTTAGCAGCAGGTGTATGTGAAGAGTATGTCTGCTCTGAGTGGCTCTGGGTCGTGCTGCTGACAGCTGGTTCCTTCTCTCTAAATCATGTCAGGCCCCAATGGCGTGCCGTCAGGCGGCCATCTTGTGGAACCTTCTGAGATGTGGCTAAAAGGAGTGGACACTTGGCAGAAAGTGGGGCTACCTGGAGTGAGGGGTTATGTAACAGTGTGAGAGTGGGTTATGTAATAGTGTGGGAGTGGGTTTTATGGGGAGTTCCAGGTTCAATTACAGAGTCAGAGAGCGTCAGTGATTTCAGTCACCGGTATTTATGAGTTAAAGTGACAGTATGGAACTTTATGGAGGTCAAAAGTCAATTGCACAATTCTACTTCAGAACATTCTCCATGGAGATAGATGCAATGTATGCTCTTCACAGACACAGAGAGAACATGCAAACTCCACCCAGAAAGGCCCGGGACGACCCAGGAGTTGAACTCAGAACCATCTTACTACCCTGTTCTAGTGCCCGTACCCTGTACTAGGCCCCATTCCCTGTACTAGCGCCCTCTACTGGTGCCTTTCAGAGGCAAAGGATTGAGTGGGAGGTCATCCTGCATAAATGACCCATGTGGAGGCTCTGGCCGCTCTCAGGATGAGTGAGCGCTCCTGGCCTGTGTGTGGGGAACATGAGGCCGTCTGTGACGTCAGCTCCATGCATTATTGAAACTGCAGCGTATCCGGTAGACAGCATCATGAGCTAATGGGACAGTACTGACAAACAGGTTGTGTAAGAAGTTAGCCTGTGTTAAGCTAGCGAAGATGTCTTTACTGCTCAAATGATGTAGCCTGGCAAATCCAGACTGGTATCTGCACAATGTATAAGGTGAATGTAAATAGAGACAGAGACTTTTTGGTGCATCGACTCTCAGCCTTAAATTTGCCGCAGAGGCTCATAGTTTGGAGGCTCATAGTTTGGAGGCTGATAGTTTGGAGGCTGATAGTTTGGAGGCTCATAGTTTGGAGGCTGATTTGGAGGCTGATGGTTTGGAGGCTGATAGTTTGGAGGCTGATAGTTTGGAGGCTGATGGTTTGGAGGCTGATGGTTTGGAGGCTCATAGTTTGGAGGCTCATAGTTTGGATGGAGTTGCTGCCTCTTCATGTAAACACATCAGTCCAAAGAGGACGCTGCACAAAACATGACCACACTGTTTGTAGTCAAATCAACATTATATAATCTGGGGAAAGTAATCAAAACAATCCAAAGTATTGGCCGGGCGCCATGGGCCCCTGTGATTCTAAATATTTTTATCAGTCACGACATGAAAAACCCCATCGGCCGATGACCAGTGCAGATCTGCATCAAACTGAAGCACTGAAGGATGACGTCATCAGAGCCGCATTCACAGATCAGGTCATGGTTTAAATGGACTTTAAATGTGCATAACATGTGTGTTATCTTGGGCACTTTGTGAATGTGACTGCTCAGGTGTGTATCGGATAAAGTATCGAAAATCATTCATCGAAAATCATTAATACTAAAGTTAGTATCGAAACTATATACTCATACTCACTGTTCACAGATACCAATACTAAAAAAGTTCCATTGACAGAAATAAACCTTTCCTGAATATATTTCTACTGATGTGTCTCTGTATCCATCACAAGTATAAGACACATAGACCAGTACACACCACTATGAACCTACTGCACACTGAGGAGTACACACATATAAGGACACAAAGTACAACATTTAATGTGAACAGCACAGTATATTGTCTAAAGGAAGAATCGGAATCAGTATCGACTCTGTTCCTCCG